>JAKWBI020000358.1:0-50934 GCA_022664585.2 Zalerion maritima
AATTATTTAAGCAATCGCGCCGGGCGCCGGTCTTTGGTATAAATGCAGCGGGGGATACCTCCGGCACCGCTACACTAATATTTCTGCCATTTTTTAAAATTATATTTATAATACCTTAAAAGGGTTAATCGATAATCTTTATATTATTTATTTAAATAATATTTCAATTTTCTCCTTTAATCGTAATATATATACCAAACATATTTAAACCATTTTAAAATAATTACGTATTATATAATTATACATAAAACCGTCGAAATGCTCCTTTTATATAAAGGAAAATGAATTTTTAGGCTTTATTTTATTACCATAGGGGATTTTAATAAACCCTAAGCATACCATTATTATTATTAAATAACCACTGCCGCGAACCTATTATAATATATAAGTATTTTTAAGGTTTTATAATTTATATTAAAGGTTTATTTATAAATACTCTGGTATTATGGCTTTCTTTACCAATTTATTAAAGGGTAATACAAATAGGAAAAAGCCATGGTTTATTAAATTAAACGCCCCAGAAAAAACGGCATTTTACCCACTTATCGATATATTTTAAAATACTCCCCTACTTTATTATTTTAACCTCTAATTACTTAAAGGGATTAAAACTAATACCTTAAATTGGGCCAAAGCACTTATTTTATTATAACCAGACCAGAAAATTATATACCACCTTATTATATTTTAGTTTATTAAATTTAAAGGAGCTAACTTAAATTATAATACTTTTAATAAAGAATTATTCGCTATTATTCTATTGTTTAAATATTAGTAATATTGATTTAAAGGGTTAATATTCCCAATCAAAATCCTTTCGGATTATTTTAATGTTTAAACCTTTATAAATTAATAAAAGTTAAATGGCCGCCAAATATAATAATATATGTATTTGGCCCCTTTTAATGTTAAAATTAAATACCAGGCAAGAAAGCGAAACCCTACCAATATCCCGTTAAAAAGGCCTAATTATATTTTAAAACTCCGGCGGAAAATAATCCTTTTCCATTATTATAAACAAAAATGATTAAAACATATAATTTTAGGATTATATAATCCTAAAAATTAAATAAATTATTATTTAAATATTGTTAAGCGCACCTTATAAAGCAACCTTAAAAAATAATCTTACCCCGGGTAATAATTAAAATTATTATAATAAAGCAGAAACCATACTCATTTATAAATAAAAACCCTTATAATTATATTAAATAATTCTAAAATATTAATTTAATATATAATAAAAAAATCGCCATTTTAATGTTAGGTAAACTTTAGATTTTTAAAAGCCCGGGCTGGGAAAGTTCAAATGGCCTTTTATTATTTAAAGGACGTATAATCGTTTTAATCAAATTTATAACTCGAAAGGAATTTATATAATTCCACTATAATAATCCTTTAATAAAATATTTCGGTAAATTTAAAATAAATAAATTATTAGGTTAAAAATACTTTTAATTAGGGATAAATAAAAACATGGCCAAGTATATTAACGGATATAGTATTTATTAGAAACTAAATATATTAAAATATTATTCTTATAATATTATAATTTCTTTACCAATACCCCGGCGTTTTATAAGCGAAATTTTTATAACTTTTATTCTTGGTTTATTATTAATTATAAATGGCTTCGAAAAGGTGAAAATAATCCTTATAATAATATATAAATATATTAAGTTTAAAATCTTTTTACCCGTATATAATAATATTATAATTTTCGAATTAATATAATTATTTTATAAAAGGTGAAATTATAATACGGGGCCTTGAACGGTATTATTAATAATAAGGGACCCCTATTTAAAAATAAGTTCTGGTTTAAATTATACTTTTATTTTAAAATTAAACCCCGTTTATTAATAATGTTTTACCCCTAAACCGATGGTTAAACGAAAAAGGTAAACCAAATATTAGAATATGTTTTATATTATTATATTATTTAAAATTAATTAAATTAGGCGTCCTTATTATTATAAAGAAAATTTATATATAATAATATAAGGTATTCCAGTATATTTACCTTATTCCCTTAAATATTAATGGGGTATAAATTAAAGTTTAAATATAAGGTTAAGGCTAAACCTAGTTTAAAAAGTATACCTATTATAAAAGCCAGGCTGAAAAACCTACGTAAAATAAGGGAAATACATAAAAAGCACCTTAAAAACGCCTAATAATATTAAAAGAATGCCGATAATAAATATTACCAACCAAAATAATATACGTATGGCGATTTAATTAAATTTCTATTTAAAAATATCCGTTTTAAGTTCCTATTATATAAATTGGCCTTAAAATTTATCGGATTATTTAAAGTTTTAAATATTATAGGATCGCAGGCCTATTATTTGGCCCTTTTTAGCGAATACTTAAGGTTATATAATGTTTTTTATATAAGCCTTTTGGAATTGTGGACAAACCGCTTAGGCAAATAAAAGAACCTTTTCCTAATACCGGATTTTAAAAAGGACCCGGAGTAATGAGAGATTAAATAGGTATTAAATAAGCGTAAATATTAAGGCGATTAATATTACCTAATTTATTAAATGGGATGGCTTTCGGAGTACTATTGATAAATCCCGGAGGAAAATATAAAAAATCTAATAAAAATAATAATTAAATTTAAAAAGCGAGAAGGTAGGAAAAGGAACCCAAGGGGATTTTAAAAGCGAAAAACAGCTTATTTTAATAAATATAAAAATATTACCAGTATATCCTTAACCATATGCTTAAGTAATATAAGCCCAAAGTACGAAGTATATAATTATATATTAAATGAGGATATAAAAGCGCCGGTATTATTTATCAAATTAATAAAAAAGACCTCCCGGGTGTATCCCTATAGGCATCTGTATACCATACCATAATAAACCATAAAAATAAAAAGGAAAAAGTACCGAGGGGATTGCACCCGACTTTTTATAATGGAAATATATTGGTATTATCCGCCAAATTTTAATAAAACCCTCCCGAGACTCCGAACGTATTTAAGCCTTTAGTTTATTAAAATAAGGCAACTCGCATAATAATTCCTTAATAGTATTATCGGATATATAAGGGTTCTCCGCCACCTCGCAGAAATGTTTCATAAAATGGTATTTTATTATATGCAGGGCCGCGAAGCCCGAATCCCCGTTGACCAGGCGGGGTATTAAATAAAACTTTTAAATTTTATTACCAAACGTGCCTTAATTACTCTAAAATTATTAATATAACGCCGAGGAAGCGTTTTATTGGAATAAAATTTATAGCACCTAGAGGAAATCGCTATATAAAGTGGGTTAAAAAAGAATAATAACCAACCATTATAGTTTGGTAGGTGGCGAAGTTTTTTTTCAAAAAGCGAGATTAATAATATTACCTTTTATTACCAGTATTATATTAGGGTATTATTTACGGCGGCCCGGTTTTTCTTAATACCAATAAGCCTATACTCGGAATAATATTCCTGGTCGCAGTAAAGCAGAAAAGCTTAATAATTATAAAACTCCTTATTAAGCTCCCGAAAATGCCCTCAATTAAAAATGAGCTCGCCGACCGTATTAGGATTGGCGGCGACCTCGTTTTCGTTAAAAAAGAAACGCTATTTTATTATATTAATACCCGGTAAACGCCAGGGAAACGCCTCCATAAATATATACCGATAAGCGGTAATTTTCTAGTTGGATTATTATCTCGAAAAGGTTATCGAAGTCTCCTTTTATCCCCGCAATAGGTTTTTCGTTGAATTAATAATATATTAATCTTAAGGGAACGCTTAGGGAATATTACCCGGGCGCAAAAATTATTATTTTTATTATAATTATTATATAATATGGTAATATTACTAAACCAATGGTAATTCGGCCGCGTAAGCTGATCGAAATAATTAAACTCGTGTAATAAATCGACATTGTCTATAATACGTTAATGATAATATATATAAGCGTGCTTACGATTAAGAATAGCGCCGCCGCGGTCCCGCTGCCCTGCGAAATAATAATAATATTATACTTTAATCTTATAATAATAATAACGCATAATATTTATTATAATAAACGATAAATATAAATAATCGCTTATTATATATTAATATATCGCTTGGGTAAAATAAGATAAAGTATAGGTAAAAATTAGGTGGCGTTATATTTAAGTAATTATTTAATTAATTAATATGGATTATAATTATGGGTTAATATTATAATAGGGAAATATTAGAAGTGAGGTAATAAAAAGTGAGTAATAATTTAGTAAAGGGTTATATTTTTAGTTATTTATGAAAAGGTATGCGTTATTATAAAAACGTATAATCCCGGTAACCGACCCTTTAAGGCTGCACGCATTATTATATATATAACGAGTCATTATATATAATAACCGCGCCTGCGCTTATACCTTATATATTAGCGCAAGCACTTTATAATTATTATATAATTTACGACGCTTTTAGGCCATAATAGCGGTTAAGGATATCTGCCCTAAAAGGGAGGACAATTATAAAAAATATCGACCTGCCCGGAGCCTAGCCGGGATTAATACGGAAAGCCTTTTTGGGATAAAACGCTAAGAATTATTTAATATAATATAAGCGATCCCTTTAAGGAATGTAAAAATAAGTTTTTAAAAGGACTGGCTATAATATACTTATTACCATCCCATTTATTTTAGCCTTTTGCACCTTGCTTAACCTTCCCATAGGGAAAACCTGTAGACCCCATTACATAAGCAGCCATTTTACTATAACCGGACAGAAAAGATGTATAGCACCCTATTATATTTTGGTCTATTAAATTTAAGGCAGCTAAGCTAAATTATAATACTTGTAATAAAAAACTACTTACCATTATTATATTATTTAAATATTGGCCATATTCTTTCGAAGGGTTAGCATTCCGAATTAAAATCCTTTTGGATTATTTTAACCTTTAAATATTTATAAATTAATAAAATTTAAATGGCCGCCAAGTATATTAGTATATATATTTGGCCCCCTTCGATTTTAAGATTAAATACCAGGCAAATAAGCGAAACCCTACCGATACCTTATTAAAAAAGCTTAATTATATTTTAAAAACTCCGGCGGAAAATAATCTTTTTCCATTATTATAAAAAGAAATGGGTAAAATATATAATCTTAGGACTATATAATTTTAAAAATTAAATAAATTTTTATTTAAAAACTTTTAAACGGATCTTAAAAAGGAACCTTAAAAAATAACCTTACCCCGGGTAATCATTAAAATTACCACGGTAAAGGAAAAACCATATTTATTTATAAGCGAAAATATATATAATTATATTAAATAATTATAAAATATTAATTTAATAAATATTAAAAAAATTACCACCTTAATATTAGGTAAACCTTAGGGTGTTAAAAACCCGAGCTGGAAAAGTTTAAATGGTATTTTATTATTCAAGGAATATATAATTATTCCAATAAAATTTATGATTTAAAAAAAGCTTATATAATTCAATTATAATAATCCCTTGGCAAAATATTTCGGTAAATTTAAAATAAATAAATTATTAAATCGGAAATACTTTTAATAAGGAATAAATCACAATATGGCCAAATATATTAACGGATACTGTAGCGAGGAGTAGGTCTGATAACCTCGCTGCATGGTCGGTGTCTAAAACCAAGCTGTTTGGTTTGGTTAAACCTCCAGTTGCCTATTTAGGAGTGGTAATATTCCAGAAAATATGGAATATTCCTGTACAGGATTATTCCTAAATAATAATATAGTATTTGGGGGAAAATATAATATATTAAATAATAATTATATTTTTATAATTAAGTTTTTACCGCCATGGTTTATTACTCTCCTAAAAGTCCCATAAATCCCGGGGGTCCTTCTGGCTTTTTATATAATCTTTTACAGGATTATTTTAGGGCTTTAAATTAATTATTTAAGTAATCGCGCCGGGCGCCGTTCTTTGGTATAAATGCTCCGGGGGATATCTCCGGCACCGTTACAATATAGTGTTTATTAAAAAATAAATATATTAAAATATTATTTTTATAACACTATTTTTTTTATTAATACCCCGGCGTCCTATAAATAAATTTTTATAAATTTTATTATAAATTTATTATTAATTATAAATAATTTCGAAAAAGTGAATATAATCCTTATAATAATATATAAATATATCAAGCTCGGAATTTCTTTATCCGTATATAATAATATTATAATTTCCGCATGAACATAATTATTTTATAAGGAAATTAAATTATAATACGAGGCCCTTAGCGGTATTATTCATAATAAGGGACCCCTATTTATAATTAAGTTCTAGTTTAAATTATACTTTTATTTTAACATTAAACGCCGCTTATTAATAATATTTTACTACTAAACCGACGGTTAAATAAAAAGGGTAAACCAGGTATTAAATTATTTCCTATATTATTATACTACTCAAAATTAATTCCACTAGGCATCTTTATTATTATAAATAAAATTTGTATATAATAATATAAGGTGTTTTAATATATTTACCTTACCCTTTTTAATATTAATAAAGTATAATCCAAAATTTAAATATAATGCCAAAAACGACCCTATTTTAAAAAGGGTACCTATTATAAAGGCCAGGCTGGAAAACCTACGTATAATAAGGGGAACGCTTGAAAAACACCTCAAAAATGCCCAGCAATATTAAAAAAATACCTATAATAAATATTACCAGCGAAAATGATATAGGTAGGGCGATTTGATTAAACTTTTAATTGAAAATATCCGTTTTAAACTCCTATTATATAAAGTGGCCCCAAGATCTATCGGACCATTTAATGTTCTTAATAATATAAAATCGCAGGCCTATTGCTTGGCCTTTTCTTAGCGAATATTTAAAATTATATAATATTCTTTATATAAGCCTTTTAAAACCGTGGAAAAACCGCCTAGGCAAGTAAAAAAACCCTTTCCCGATGCCGGACCTCGAAAAGGACCCGGAATAATAGGATATCGAATACGTATTAAATAAGCGCAAATATTAGGAAAATTTATATGACTTATTTCGCTAAATACAATAATTTGCGGAATACGATTAATGGATTTTGGAGGAAAATATGGAAAATATAATAAAAGTAATAATTATATTTAAAAAGCGAAAAGGCAGGAAAAAGAAGCTACTGGGATTTTAAAAGTAAAATCAGTTTATTTTGGTAAATATAAAGATATTACCAGTATATCCCTAGTTATACGTTTAAATAATATAAGCCTAAAATACGAAGTATATAATTATATATTAAATGGGAATATAAAAGCGCCGGTATTAATTATTAAATTAATAAGGGAAATCCCCCGCTTTACCCGCCATAAGCACTTATATATTATATATTATAATAATCCATAAAAATAAAAAGTAAAAAGTATTAATGGAATTTAAACCCGGCTTTTTATTAAGGAAATGCCATAATATTACCCCCAAAACCCCAGTAAAACGCCACCGAGACGCCGGCCATATTTAGGCCTTGACTTTATTAAAATAAGGCAGCTCCCGCAATAGGTTCTTAATAGTATTATCGGATATATTTGCGTTTTCCGCCACCCTATAAAGACGCTTTATAAAATGACATTTTACTATATAAAAAGCCGCGAACCCCGAGTCTCCTGGAATAAAACGCGGTATTAAATAAAACTTTTAAACTTTATTATTAATCGTACCCCAATTACCTTAAAATCGTTAATATATTATTAGGGGAACGTTTTATTCGGGTAGAATTTATAATACTTAAGGGAAATCGTTATATAAATTAGGCTAATAAGGAACGGCGGCCCACCACGATAGCCTAATAGGTGGCGAAATTAAAAAAAAAAAGATTATTAATATTATTTTATTATTATTAATATTATGCCAAGGTATTATTTACGGTAATACGGTTTTTCTTATTACCAGTAAACCTATATTTAAAATAATACTACTGTTTACAGTCCAGTAAAAGGGCCTGGTAATTATAAAACTTTTTATTGAGTTTATAAAAATGCCTAATATTAAAAATAAGCTCGCCAACCGTATTAGCGTCGGTGGCGATCTTATTTGTTTAAAAGGGAAATGCTGTTTTATTATATTAAGACCCGGCAAATACCAGGGAAATGCCTTAATAAATATATACCGATAAACGATAATCTTTAAGCTAAATGGTTATTTCGAAAAGATTATTAAAATTATTTTTTATACCGGTGATAGGCTTATTATTCGGTTAATAATATATTAATATTAAAGGAACGTTTAAGAAATATTACCTATTTATAAAGATTATTATTTTTACCATAATTATTATATATTATGGTGATCCCCCCGGATTAATAATAATCCGGCCGCGCAAGCCTATTAAAATAATTAGGCTCGTATAATAAATTAATATTATTTATAATACGGCGGCGGTAATATATATAAGTATACTTCCTATCAAAAACAACGCCGCCGGGCTCCCGCTGCCTTATAAAACAATAATAACGCTACGCTTTAATCTTATAATAACGACAAGGTATAATATTTATTATAACGAATAATTAAAGTAAATAATCGGTTTTTATATATTAAGGTATCGATCATATAAATTAAGATAAAGTATAACGAAAAGTTAAATTATAATATATTAAATGAATCATTTAATTAATTAAAAAGCATTAAAATTATGGGTTAATATTATATTAAGCAAATATTAAAAGAAAGGTAATAAAAAGTGGGTAATAATTTAGCGAACGATTATATTTTTATTTATTTATAAAAAAGGTATACATTATTATAAAAATACGTAATTACGGTAACCAAACCGTTAAGGTTATATATACCATTATATATATAATGCGCCGTTATATACAGTAACCGCGCTTACGCTTATATTTTCCACACTAATATAAGCATTTTATAATTATTATATAATTTATAATACTTTAGGCTATAATAACGGTTAAAATTATCTGCCCAAACAGGGAGGATAATTATAAGGAATATCGACCTACCCGGGACCTACCCGGGACTGGTGTAAAAAGCCTTCCTAGGATAAAACGCTAAGGATCTTTTAATATAATATAAGCGATCCCCCCAAAGAATATAAAAATAAAGGAATTTAACTCCTTTTTTTCTTTTTAAAAATAAGATTTTAAAAAAACTGGTTATAATATACTTATTATTATCCCATATATTTTAGCCTTTTACACCTTGCCTAACCTTCCCATAAGGTAAACCTGTGGACCCCATTATAATAAATTAAAAATAGGCTTGTTAACCGCATTAAGGTTGGCGGCAATTTTTGTATTATTAAAAGGGAAATGCTATTTTACTATATTAATACCCGGTAAATACCAGGAAAATATCTCGATAAATATATACCGAGGAGCGGGAATCTTTAAATTAAATTATTATTTTAAAAAGATTATTAAAATTATTTTCCATACTAATAATAGGCTTTTTATTTAATTAATAATACGCCAATATGAAAGGACCGCGTGGGGAATATTAGTTATTTATAAAGATTATTATTTTTACTATAATTATTATATAATATATAATAGCTCCGGACTATTAATAATTTGGCCGCGTAAGCCTATTAAAGTAATTAGTCTCGCGCGATAAATCGATATTATTTATATTACGATAATGGTAATATATATAAGCATATTTACGAGTAACAATAGCGCCGCCGCGGTCCCGCTGCACTGCGAAACGATAATAATATTACGCCTTGGTTTTACGGTAATAATAAGGTATAATAACGTTTATAATAATAAATAATCGATATAATAAATCGTTTTTTATATAGTAGGGTATTATTAGGGTAAATTAAAATAAGGTATAAAGAAGAATTAGATTATAATAAATTTAATCAATTGATTAATTAAATTTATCGGTTATTATTATATTAAGGGAATATTAAAAACAGTAATAAAAATGGGTAATACTTTAGCGAAGGGTTATACTTTTATTTACCTAGAAAAAGGTATATATTATTATAAAAACGCGTAATTATAATAACCGAACTTTTAAGGTTATATATATTATTATATATATAATACGCCGTGATATATAATAATTACGCCCGCGCTTATACCTTTTATATAAACGCAAGAATTTTATAATTACTATATAATTTACGATATTATTAGGCCGTAATGGCGGTTAAAAATATTCGCCTTGAAGGGGAGGATAATTATAAGGAATATCGACCTACCTGGAATTTATTCGGGAATAGTATAAAAAACCTTTGTAGGATAAAGGGCTAAGGATGTTTTAATATAATATAAGCGATCCCCCCAGGGGACGCAGAAAAAAAGGAATTTAATTTTTCTTTCTTAAAAATAATGTTTTAAAAAAACTGGTTATAATATACTTATTCATTATCCCATTTATTTTAGCCTTTTATACCTTGCCTAACCTTCCCATAGGGTAAACCTACAAACCCCATTATAATAACGTGGCTTATTCTTTAATTTAAAATTAATAATATTTACCCCTAACATTAGGGTATCCGTGTTTGTTTAAGCCCGCCATTAATATATTTTTACCGCACTACTCCCCGCGTTATTTAACGCCAAATCTAACCTAAACGCGATATCGGTAATTATATAAACCCACTTTTAATGAAAACTGGAAAGGCGCACAGATATTATTATTTATTGAAGGCGCTGATATATCGCTTTATTCAATAATATAAATTTAATGCCATCGTGCCATATAACGCCCTCTATATTTACCAGACATTATTCAAAGGGGGTATAAAAAGACAGAAACGATTACTTTTCTCCCTAATATAAGGAATGAAACTTCTTCGCCCCTTGTTTATGATTATTAAGGTCCCTAAACGTCGTTTTTAGGTATATAATAAACTGTGCTAAGTTTTAATTTGTTAACTTACCTACGCCGTAAAATATTATAATAAGAGATTTCGACTTATTCTTTAAGTAGGTATTAATATTATTTTATAAAAGCCGATTGCCCTTAATAGCGTCCTGGTCCAGGATTAATTTACGCTTAATATTATCTCAGAATATCTTTTATTTTATCTTATTACTGTCGAACTTTACCGGCCAGGGGCATTATTTGTATTAAGGGTTTATTATAACTGGCGGGTTAAAATTTATTAAAGACGGTGGCGCCTGGTATATTATTAAAATGCGATTATTAAAGGCCAAAAGTGTTTATATTAAAAATTCTTTTATATGATTCAGCTTGGCTGCGGATTTATTATTAACCGCCGCGAATACTGAAATCATTCGCTAGTAAATGAATAAGATTACCGATTTGGGGAAAGCCGGTTATACCTACCCGCCTATAGATGCCTGGTTATTTTCATTCCGATTATTATTTATAATGGAGGCAATATAACAGGGGTGCGAGATAAAGTATGGTAAGGGATTTTTAAAAAATCGAATATATATAAAGGGCTAAGGGTATATTAAGGAGCCATAATAAGTGCTATAATAATATATATATTCGATTTACGCAGAGGAGAAAGGGAGGGAACAGAAGCGAAGAGGGAAACGATTCATAGGGAGCCTGTTATACGTATCGGTCTCGCAGCTAGCCCGCTGTGTACGTTCATCGAGGCATAGGTGGGCCTATAATAATATTTATATATGATAATAAAGATAATAGTTACCTTTTAAAACCCATTTTTAATTCGTTATAAATTAATACTGAAATGTATACATAATTCGTTTATAAGGCGTCTAAGTATTAGCAAATAAGTATAAAAAAAGAATAATATTATTTCAATATATTTAACTTTTAATAAATACCATATTTATTCATTTACATGACCATATTTTCATTTATTTTGAAGATACTATATTATTTTACCCAGGGATTATTATAATCAAGCTGTATAAGCTTCTTCCGAATTATAAACTTTATTAAAATAATTATATATCCTTTAAATGAAAAAAGGTTAATTTAAGTTTTATAGCCTGGGCTTTTCAAAAACTAAGATTTATGGAATCTTTATATTGCTATTCTTTTAATATACATTAAATTAAATTTTTATTATTATTTAATATAATTAAATAGGCATTTTTAAGGAGTATAATTATATTATTATTATAATAATCTTAATTATTACCCAAAGTAAAAGTATTCCTGAAGTGCTTTTTATAAAATCCGCTTGATAATACTTAAAAAGCAAATTATTCCATTTTGAATATTAAATAACCTTAAAATTATACGCTTTGCTAATTTTTCTTTATAACAATAAAGAAACATTATCTTCCGCAGCAATTTTAAAACTTTCATTAGGCCTGTTTAATGGGGTATTAACAGGGTTTTACTCATTTGCCTAATGATTATTCTTCAAATCGAAAGGGGCCAAATATATATATTAATATAATGAACGGTTATATAAGTTTTATTTATTTATAAATATTTGGACATTAACGAAATCTAAAGGGACTTTTATTAGGCATAGTAATTGTTCGAAATGATAATAGTATTACTTATATAATAAAATATCGGCGAATAATGTGTTATTAAATATATTATAATTTCATTTAATATGTTTAAACTTTATAGATTAAAATCCGATAAGGCACTATATACCTTTCCTTTTTAGTTATATTAAAATAGCTGCTTAGGTTTAATTCAAGGCATCGACCTTTACCCATATAAGCAATTAGAGGTGCAAATAACAAGATAATACAGTATTTTAAGATATATGAATAAATTAATAAACCGCTTTTCTCATTAGGCATTTATTTCAAAAAACCGCGGCCTTTTCCCATTTATAGTACCTCTTCACAAATTAATAAAGGGAGCGATAATACCCAAATATTTATGAAACAACCTACGGTAAAACTTATAAAACCTTAGAAATATGTATATATTATAACAAATTTACCGGAATAGCCATGTATTAATGGTAAGGGTACGTTTAGGACTTATTAAAATCCGTGATGGTAATAGAATAAAGCCCAAAAGTTTCATTGTTTTTAAGTATGAAAGTACTGTAATAACTTGTCGTATAATTATATAAGGCGTAGTTATTTATAAGGAACGTCGACCTACCCGGGACCTACCCGGGACTGGTACGGAAGACCTTCCTGGGATGGAACGCTAAGGATGTCTTAACGTAATATAAACGATCCTTTTAGGGAATGCAAAAATAAAAAAACTTGGCTCCTTTTTTTCTTTTTAAAAATAAGCTTTGAAAAAAACTGGTTAAAATATACTTATTACCATCCCAATTATTCTAACCTTTTATACTTTGCCTAAGCTTCCCATAGGGAAAACCTATAAACCTTATTATAATTTTTATTTTTCTCCCCCTAATTATTTAAAATATTAAAAATAAAAAACGGACCATCGAATCCTTATAATAAAAATAAAAACCAACTCGCGTATTAATCTTAATAAAACGCCCCCGCTCCGTTATTATATAATCACTTAATCCTAAATAATAATAAAAAAAGAATACCTCGAAAAAAGGGAAATCCTAATTTTTATACTTTCGAATAATACCACGCCGAGTATATTGCCTAATTTAAATATATTCGAAATGTAAACTGTAAATAATAAGCCCTAAAAACGGAATTAATTAAACTTAAAGAAAATTAACCATAGGCAAAATATTATTAAAAATAAAACGATTTATTATTAAATAATAAAGGACCTAATATTAAAATTATTAATATTATTATCCTTTTAATCATTACTATTTTCCGCCAATATAATATTTGGAAAATAAACCTTTAACGCGCTTTTAATAAAGGTCGTAAAAAATATTGCAAGAATTATAAAAAAATCCTCTTTACGCTTAATTATATGGCGCCCGATTTATATTAATACTGGTAAATATTCCTAAACGCCCTTAAAAATGAAACGCTAAGGGAATAAAGCCAAAATAATTAAACGGCGTTCCGTACTGGGATTAAAATTTAGCTTAAAAATATATAAAATAAGGATTATACCTTTTAATAATTATTGGAAAACGCGTATTAAAGGAAAGCCTAATTCTTATAAAAATTCCACCATTACCTCTTGTCCCTGAAAAATGAATTTAAAAATATTAATAAAAAAATAAAGGCTTAAATATTTTATAATAAATTAATACCAGCCCTTATTAATAATATTAATATATACGGAAACCCCAAACCTATTATATAAATCGGTATAATTAACTTGGCCTAAATATTATATAACCGATTTTATATACCAAAATTAAAAGGAGCGAAAACCCAGGGAAAAAAGAATAAAATATTAATAAAGCCCCAGCAAAATTTGAAGGGAAAATACTCTTAAAAAAAGGGGGAAATTAAACCGGGTTTGCGCCACTATATTATACAAAAAAGGGCACCAATTAAAAAGAAAAGAAAAGAAAAACCCGGCTAATTATAAAGCCGGTAAACCATTTAAATATTTTTAATATAATTTAAAATACCACCTTTTTTCCGGCTATACCTAAACCCCGGGATAAGTATAAGCCGCCGTAAAAAAAGGGACGGCCGGCCAGGTAAAGGGCGAGAAAGAAAAAGCAATTTTAAAACGGAATAATCGGAAAATAAAAAAATAATATAAGTACCTTTACTCCTGCGTCGCTTTTTACTCTTATAAAAATACTATTGTATTTTTCTACTTCCGCTATTTTCGTCCCCCCAACCGTTAAGTCCGCAGCGTTCATTTTAATTAATTTAAATATAAACGCGGAAATTAATATTATTAATTCATTATTTATAATAAAATATAAATTTAAAAAGGTATTAATAATTCCGCTATAATTAAATATATTTAACGGAACGGAAGCGATACTTTAAAATATATTCGAGGTTTTATTTCGTATAATAAATAATCGGGGAAATTCCCGCACCTTTATTATTCCGTATATTACGGTAAAAAATAAAAATTATAATTCCCTTATATTATTATTAATGGCGGTAATAATACGGGAAAAAATCGCCCTTAATCCGTTAACGAAACGCTGGTTCTTTAACATTAACCTTGTATATATTTTTATTTTATCCGCTCGTAAATTTATAAAAATGTATAAAAATAAGGCCTATATATGGTCCCTTTTATAAACGCCACCCGAGTTATTTTTTAAGGAAAGAAAAATAATAATAATACGGTGCACCCCTAATAAATCCCAAACGAATATTAAACGTTTTAAAATATATTCGAAAACCTTTTAAATAATGCCCTTCCGTTATATAATAATACGGATTACATTATTGTTTTCCTTCCTAAATCCACACCTCCCTATAGGCCTATTTACCCATTTTCCCAAAAGGAATTGGCAGCCTTATAAGCCTATTTAAATAAGTGCTTAACCAAAGGACTTATACGTTATTATTATCCGTATTAAAAGCCCCGATTTCATTTATTCTAAAGTTAAACGGAAATTTAAGGCTTTATATAAATTATAGGCGTTTTAATAAAATAACGGTAAAAAATCGCTACCCCTTCCCTTTAATAATAGAGATTCTAGACCGAATTAACGGAGCATAATTTTTTATTAAAATTAATATTAAAAATATATATTATCGAATCCGTATTAAGGAGGGAAAAAAGGGGAAAATAATATTCCGCTTTTAATATAACCATTATGAATACCTAATTATACTATTTGGCCTTACCAAAACCCCTATTACTTTTTAAAATTATATTTATAATACCCTAAAAGGATTAATCGATAATTTTTATATCGGTTATTTAAATAATATTCTAATTTTTTCCTTTAATTATAATACATATACCAAGTATATTTAAACCATTTTAAAACGGTTACGCATTATATAATTATACATAAAACCATTAAAATATTTCTTTTATATAAAAAAAATTAAATTTTTAAGTTTCATCTTATTACTATAAGGGATTTTAATAAACCCCAAATACACCCTTATTATTATTAAATGGCCATTTCCGCGAACCTATTATAATATATAAATATTTTTAGGGGTTTATAATTTTTATCGAAGGTTTATTTATAAGTAGTTTGGTATTATGGCTTCCCTTATTAATTTATTAAAAGGTAATATAAATAGAAAAAAGCCAGGATTTATTAAATTAAATACCCCAAAAAAGCGGTTTACCAGCTTATTAATACATTTTAAAATACTCCCCTGCTTTGTTATTTTAACCCCTAACTACTTATATGGATTAAAACCAATACCTTAAATTAGGCCTAAGCAGCCATTTTATTATAACCGGACAAAAAGGGTATATACTACCCTATCGTATTTTGGTCTATTAAATTTAAAAAACCTAAACTAAACTACAGCACTCCTAATAAAGAATTACTCACCATTATTTTATTATTTAAACACTGGCGATATTATCTTAAAGGGTTAGCGTTTTTAATTAAAATCCTTTCGGATTATTTTAACCTTTAAACCTTTATAAATTAATAAAAGTTAAATGGCCGCCAAATATATTAATATATATATTTGGCCCCTTTTGATTTTAAAATTAAGCACCAGGCAGGTAGGTAAGCGAAACCCTACCAATACCCCGTCGAAAAGGTTTAATTAGATTTTAAAAATTGCGGCAAAAAATAATCTTTTTTAATTATTATAAGGGACAATGGCTAAAGTATATAATTTTAGGGCGATATAAGCCTAAAGATTAAATAAACTATTATTTAAATGCTTTTAAGAAAGCTTTACGGAGAAACTTGAAAATATAACCCTGCCCCGAGTAATAATTAAAATTATTAAGGTAACAAAGAAATTATACTTATTTAAAAATTAAAGCCTATATAATTATATTAAATAATTATAAAACATTAATTTAATAGATATTAAAAAAATCGCCACCTTAATATTAAGTAAACCTTGGATTCTTAAAAACCCAGGCTGGGAAAATCCAAGTGGTTTTTTATTCTTTCATAAATATATAATTATTTTAATAAAATTTATAATTTACAGGGAATTTATACAGTTTTATTATAATAATCCATTGGTAAAATATTTTGGTAAATTTGAAATAAATAAATTATTAGGTCGGAAATATTTTTAATTAGGGATAAATAAAAATGTGCCCAAGTATATTAATAAATATGGTATTTATTAAATAATAAGTATACCGAAATATTATCATTATAATATTATGGTTTTTTTTACCAATACCCCGGCGTTTTATAAACGACTTTTTTATAAATTTTATTCTTAATTTATTATTAATTATAAATGGTTTTAAAAAGGTAAACGTAATCCTTATGGTAATATATAAATATATTAAGCTCGGAATCTTTTTACCCGTGTATAATAATATTATAATTTTTAAATTAATATAATTATTCTATAGGGAGATTAAATTATAATACGGGGCCCTTAACGGTATAATTAATAATAAGGGACCCTTATTTATAAATAAACTTTAATTTAAATTATACTTTTATTTTAAAATTAAACGCCGCTTATTAACGGCGTTTCAGCCCTAAACCGACGGCCAAATAAAAAGGGTAAACCAGGTATTAAAACATTTCCTATATCATTATATTACCCAAAACCAATAAAATTAAATATCCCTATTATTATAAGCAAAGTTTATATCTAATAATATAAGGCATTTTAATATATTTACCTTACCCTTTTAAGTATTAATAGGGTATAACCCAAAGTTTAAATATAAGGCTAAGGACGACCCTATTTTAAGGAGGGTACCCGTTATAAAAATCAGGCTGGAAAACCTTTATATAATAATGGAAACGCTTAAAAAGTACCTTAAAAACGCCCAGTAATATTAAAAAAATGCCTATAATAAATATTACCAGCTAAAGTAATATAAGCGTGGCGATTTGGTTAAACCTTTAATTAAAAATATCCGTTTTAAACTCTCATTATAAAAATTGGCCCTAAGATTTATCGGACCATTTAAAATTCTTAATACTATAAGATCGCAGGCCTATCGCTTGGCCCTCCTTAATAAATACTCGAGATTATATAATGTTTTTATATAAGCCTCCTAAAGTCGTGGAAAGACCGCTTAAATAAATAAAAAAAACTTTTCCCGATGCCGGACCTCGAAGAAAATCCGGAGTAAGAAAAGATCGAATAAATATTAAATAAGGGTAAATATTAAGGCGATTGGTATTATTTAATTTACTAAATAGGATGGCCTCCGGAATATAATTAATGGATCCCGGAGGAAAATATGGAAAACGCAGTAAAAATAATAATGAGGTTTAAAAAACGACAAGGCAGAAAAAGGAACCCTAGGGGAACCTAAAAGCAAAAAAAAAGCTTATCTTGGTGTATATAAAGATATTATTAGTATATCCCCAGCCATACGCTTAAGTATTGCAAGCCTAAAATATAAAGCAGATAATTATATATTAAATGGGAATATAAAATCGCCGGCATCACTTATTAAATTAATAAAGGGGACCCCCCGTTTACCCTCTAGGCACCTGTATATTATACCATAATAATATAGAAAAATAAAAAGTAAAAAATATTAATGGAATTCGAACCCGACTTTTCATTAAAAAAAACACAATAATAACACCCCCTAAATTTTAATAAAATAATTACGAAATACCGGCCACGTTTAGGTTTTTAGTTTATTTAGGTAGGGGAGCTTATAGAATAATTCCTTAATAATATTATCGGACACGATGATATTGTCTACCACCTTATATAGGCGCTTTATAAAATGGTATTTAACCATATAAAGGGCCGCGAACCCTAAATTTCCTAATATAAAACGCGGTATTAAATAAAACATTTAAACTTTATTATTAATCGCACCCTAATTACCCCAAAATCGTTAATATAATATTAAAGAAGCGTTTTATCGGGGTAAAATTTATAATACCTAAGGGAAATCGCTATATAAACTGGGCCAATAAGGAATAACGACCCATTATTATAATTTAATAAGTGGCGAAGTTTTAAAAAGGGAAAAAAGGTTATTAGTATTGCTTTCCTATCGCTAGTATTACATTAGGGTATTATTTACGGCAGCACGGTTCTTTTTATTACCCGTAAGTTTATATTCCGAATAATATTATTGCTCGCAATATAATAAAAGGGCCTCGTAATTATAAAACTCTTTATTAAATTTACAAAAATGCCCGATATTAAAAATAAGCTTACCAACCGCATTAAGGTCAGCGGCGATCTTATTTTCGCTAAAAGGGAAACGTTATTTTATTATATTAATACCCGGTAAACGCCAGGGAAACGCCTTAACAGATATATATTAATAAGGGGTAATTATGCAATTAAATTATTATTTCAAAATAATTATCGAAATCTTTTTTTATCCCTATAATAGGCTTGTTATTTAATTAATAATATATTAATATTAAAGCAATGTGTAGGAAATATTACCTGCTTATAAAGGTTATTATTTTTATTATAATTATTATATAATATAATAATCCCCCCTAATTAATAATAATCCGGTCGCGCGAGCTTATTAAAACGATTAAACTTATATAATAAATTAATATTATTTATAATACGGCGCCGGTAATATATATAAATGTGCTTACGATTAGGAATAATACCGCCGCGGTTTTATTACCCTGCGAAATAATAATAATACTATACCTTAATCTTATAATAATAATAAACTAGAATATTTATTATAATATAATAATTTAGATAAATAATTATTTATTATATATTAATATATTGCTTGGGTAAAATAAGGTAAAATATATGTAAAAATTAGGTAATATTATATTTAATTAAGTATTTAAATTAATTAAAACGAATTAGGATTATAAATTAATATTATATTAAGGAAATATTAAAAAAAGGTCATAAAAAATGGGCGATAATTTAGCGAAAGGTTACATTTTTATTTATTTATAAAGAAAGGTATATATTATTATAAAAATGTATAATTACGATAATCGAGCCTTTAAGGCTGTACGTATTATTACGTATTTAATATACTATTATATATAATAATCGCGCCTGCGCTTATACCTTTTATATTAATGCAAGTATTTTATACCTACCATATAATTTATAATACCTTTGTGTTATAATAATGGTTAAGGATATCCGCCCTAAAAGGGAGGATAATTATAAGGTATATAAACCTATCCGGGACCTACCCGGGACTGGTACGGAAGACCTTCCTGGGATAAAACGCTAAAAGTCTTTTAATATAATATAAGCAATCCCCCCAGGGAACGTAAAAATAAAAGAACTTGGCTGCTTTTTTTTCTTTTTAAAAATAAGCTTTTAAGAAGACTGGCTACAATATACTTATTACCATCCCATTTATTTTAACCTTTTACACCTTGCTTAACCTTCCCACAGGGTAAACCTATGGACCCCATTATATTATTTTAGAACGGTTTAAATATATTGAATACATATATATATATATATCGTTGGGAAAAAGGATTCAAATATTATTTAATTAAATAAGTTAAAAATTGTTAATTCATGCGCTTAATATATTCTAAATGTAATATTTCAACGATGTACGGGCATTAATAAGACTAAATAATACAACCATATATTTATAATAGCTCTATTGAAAATAAAACGTTTTTCTTTTTTTCATTGTTTAATACGAATTCTACAATATGCATTTTTAATATTAATATTAATAAAGGGTTATTTTTTATTAATGCGGTCCAAGACTTTTATTATTAAAGACAAGAGGTAACGACTGTTTACCGTTATCTTATTAAAACCCTTATCATTTATAGAAAGCCTTAAGCCTTCCTTTAATTTTAAAATAAATAAGATCAGGGCTTTTTATAGTAATAATACAAACCGTATAAATGCTTTGGCTAGGTATTCGTTTAAATAGGCCCGTAATATTATTACTTCCTTTTGGGAAAATAGGTAAATAAGTCAATAAAAGGGTATAAATTAGGGGAAAAAAGCATAATATTGTCCGTAGTATTATAAAATTAAAAGGTACCGCCTACGATATTTTCGAATATATTTTAAAACGCTGAGAATTCGCGAAGGATCTTGTTAAGGTATATTGGATTATTATTTTCCTTTTTACCCTTGAAAAGTAGCTTGGGCGTCGCTTAAATAATGGAAAATCTCTAAATCCTATTTTAATAAGATTTCATAAATTTGCGAAACAATAAAATAGGCATATAAGTAAGGTCGATAAGAAAAGATTAATGTTTAAATATTATTTTAAGGGTATTTTTCTCCCTGATTAGTAGTATTATTAATGATAAAACCGGGGAATTATCTTTCTTATTTTCCACCGTAATATACGTAATATTAAACGGGCGGGAATTTCCCCGATTATTTACTATAAAAATAAAATCTCGAATATACCTTTGAGTATTACTTCCGTTTTATTAAATATACTGAATTAAGGCGGAACCATGGATGCCTTTTTAAATTTATATTTTATTATTCATAATCTATCGCTAATATTAACTTCCGCGCCTTTATTTACATTACTTCAAACAAACGCTGCCGATTTGAATATTAGGGCAATAAAAATTATGAAAAGACAATGGTATTCCTAATTGTAATAGAAATATTTACATAATTTACCGGTTGTATAATTAGGCGGGATTTTATTTTCCTTTTATTAATGCCCTTTTTCTCAGAATATAATAGGGCAAACCCTGCTTAATTTACCCCCTTTGCTACGGCAGTACTTTCGCTTTAAAGTTCATTAGACTTTCATTAACACCTTCCCCCTTGCTCCCCGTGTTTTTGCTCTGTTTAACCCTGATGTATAAAATGGATTATATAATATTTAGGCCTCATTAATCATACCGATTTATATCATAAATAGGCCTCCCTTTAATATACGTTTTTTTGATAATTATTAAAGGGCATAATCCTTATTTTATGCGTTTTTACATTGGGTTTTAATTTAGATACGGAATACCGTCCAATTTCTTTAGCTTTATTCCCTTAATACTTTTATTTCGAGGTCGTTTAGGTATATTTACCAATATTATTATTCATTGGCCATTATATAATTAGATATACAAAGGATATGTATATAATCCTCATAATATTATTTATAATTCCCGTTAACAATATATTAAAAGAATATTGTCTTTTAAATATTGTATTAATAAATAATAATAATACTTCAAAGCATTAAAATTATAATGTAGCGGTGCCGGACGTATCCCCCGCTGTATTTATACCAAAGACCGGCGCCCGCGCGATTGCTTAAATAATTAATTTAAAGCCTTAAAATAGTCCTTTATAGGATTATATAAAAAGCCAGGAGGACCCCCGGGATTTATAGGACTTCTGGAAGGGTAATAAACCATGGCGGCAAAAACTTAATTATAAAAATATAATTATTATTTAATATATTATATTTTCCCTTAAATATTATATTATTATTTAAAAATAATCCTGTACAGGATTATTTTATATTTTATAAAGCGTTACCATTTTTAAATAGGTAATTAAAGGTTTAACCAAACCAAATAGCTTGGTTTTAAACACCGACCATGCAGCGAGGTTATCAGACCTACTCCCCGCTAAAATAATAATTTATTTTCTTTATTTCACGATACTTTACCCGTAATTGGATTTTTCCATGTTTAATTAATTCCCTCTTTAAGGCTTATTATTAACGTTTTGAATTTCGGATATATTTAAATTAGATAATACGCTTAATATGATAATATTCAATGCTATAAAAGTTAAGATTTCCAGATTTTGGCGGCATTGGTGTATTATTATTATTATTCAAAATAAAATGATTTCATAATAATAAAACGGTGGCGTTTTATAAGCATTCATACGCGAGTTTGTTTTTATTTTCATTATAAGTGTTTAATTATCCGTTTTTTAATTTCAATCTTTTAGGTAATTAAGAGAAACTAAATTAAAATTATAATAATATTTATAGGTTTAGCCTATGGGAAGGTTAGTCAAGAATGGGCAAGGTATACAAGTTTAAAATAGTTTAAATAATTATCGCTATATTACGATTAATTCTTTTAAAAGTTTATTCTTAAAAGCGCAAATAATGTAATTCTTTTTATTTTTACGTTCCTTAGAAGGATTGTTTATATTATGCTAAAAGATCCTTCACGGTTTCTTCCAGAAAGCCTTTCTGTACCATTCCCTGGTAGGTCCCAGGTAGGTCGACGTTCCTTATACTATAGTACTTTATTCCAGGAAGGGTTTCCCTATAAATCCCGGATAAGTCCAGGGTAGCTCGACATTTCCTACATCTATTATAACGCTCTTCGGCCTTTAAAGGTCGTTTTTTATTAATATGGTACGATCCACGGATGTTTTAAAAAGTCGGGGATAATTCCTTAAACATTCGTCCAGCTTATATTAAGTCCTAATTAATAGTACTATCCTCCAATCTTAAACGTAATCTATCATTTCTAGGTATTGTAATGAATTAGGGAACATAAAAGACATCGTAACCGATGAATATAATGTTTTAATAATAGCTTACGTGAAATATAATATTAAACGATTTATGTATGAGCCTTATAATAATAGAGATAAAATAATATATTAAACCTATTTACAGGGTTTGTATAAAAACTTATTTTTAAGTGGAGAATGAATCCAAGTTTTATCCTAACTAACGGCTACTATAAAAGTCGCTTATGTATGACTCAGATGTCCCTAGGGGTTGTTTCCTGGGTGCCCCACCCTCACGGTCCACCTCTTACAATTCTATTATAACTGATTATTACAGGGAATTACCGACAATTCAATTCCATGGGCTTTTAAAAGCATAGTGGTATAAGTTAAATTTGCACCGTAATTAAATAATTTCATTGTTGGTTATATTGAAACTCTTATAATCAAAGTCCAAAGTAGTCCCTACAAATTGCTACGTTTTATTAAATATAAATAAAAAACGCAAAAAATGTACAGTGGAGTTTTGGAAGGAATTTTCAAATTCAAGTAATGTTAAGAATTATATAAACTATTTTCGATAAAAGAATTACTATTATTATTAGGATATTGTTAAAGGATTAGTGCTGATAATCCTTTAAAAATAATCGTAAATTTAAAATTAAGTCATATAGTATAATTATAAAATCTTTAGAAAGATTTTAAAACTATCAAGAATTCAGCTCGGGCTTGTAATTTATAAAGAATATATACAATATAGAAAATAATATGGTATAATCAGTAATATGACAAACATAGAAAAATCAATAATAAAACGCTTAAATATTTAAGATCTTTAAATAAAAATCATTTAAAAGATTAATATTAATACATGTAATATTACATTTATTATAATTATTTCGAATGTCCTAATATTTTATTTACGTTTCTCGGTTTTTCTATTTCACCATTATCTTAATTATATAATAGCTGTTATATTTCGATTATAATATTTGTGATTTTAAACCTTTTAATCATTTTACTTTTAGCGAGTATTTAGCGCAATGGTTCAATTTGCCTTAATATTTTTAATATTATTTTGAATAATACTTTGGCTTTCGGGTATCTTAGATAAATTCCGGCAGGTAATGTTTTAGCTTTTAAAATCCGATATAATCTTTCGGCATCGGTATTGGATTCTCCAATATTTTAGACAATATTTATGTGAGGGGCTGAAGTCACGTCGAGGAGCGACGATGAGTGCCATAATAACATGTATATTCGATTTATAAGAAAGGGGGAGGGAAAAGGGGAAAGCGGAATAAGCGAGAGGGAAATGTTTTATGGAAAGCCTTTTATACGTATTGCCCTTACGATTAATCCGCCGTGATTATATATTATTATAATATGAGTTAGCTTGTAATATGTTTTTCTTTTACCCGTCCGGCCTTATGGCGGTGGCGCCGCGGGCGCGATTTTTTATAATATAATCATGTGCCGTGCCTTATAATTTAAGTATTTTCTTTTCGCTGCCTTCGCTTATATAAAACGCTTGCTGCGGCCATTGCGTATAATAATTATAAGGGCCATTTTTCGGCCGCCTATTATACTCTCCCCGATCTTTACTATAATAATAATCGTAAATTGCCGCTCCCCCTTTAAATTCCCCTTCCCTTTTTTTCTTACCTCCCAGGGCGCCCGTATAGGCGCCCAGCCCTTTTATAAATATTTCACGCCTTAAACGGCGGCTTTACGGGCTTTAAACGTTAACCTATTATTATTTAAGTTTTTTCCAGATAGATTTAATCGAGATTTCTATTAATAAATCCATATGGTTCCTTTTTCGTTATAAATCCGTTACGCTGGCGGTGGTTAATATTTATATAATATTTTAAGTTATTAATCCCTTTACCCTTCGCTTTGGTGGCTCCGGGCCCGCCTTCCCGATACCCTATAATTCCCCTTTTTACGGCGGCGGCGCCGCAAAGCCGGCGGTTTATAAAAGCGTTATTATTTATACTTTTATTATTATTAACATATATGCCGATTTTCCGTTTATTTTATCCCCGAGGTAATATTAACCCGCTGTGTATAATAAAATTCCCCTGCGTTTTACACCAGTTCTGTTAAAAATCAAAAATTATTAAAATATATAATTCCCGTCCCGGCGCGCGGTTATTACGGTTTATAATTAATCGGCGTAGAATATTTTTATTAAGGTTAGGCGCGATAAATTATATAAAGGTTATATTTGCCGTATTATTCATTCCTTTACCCATTATTATTATAATTAATTTGGTAAAAATTTCCCTTAGGCCTTTTTCATAAACCGCGGTTAATTCGATATTGGTTTATAAGGCGTGGCATTCTTTACTTTTTGTATTTTGAAAATAATTATACCTATAATATTATAAATAATAAAGGGCGTTTATAATAATCCCCTCCCGCGGGTAACCAGTTATTAATCCGCCTTATTAATATTTTAATACTCCTAATATTAAAACCGCCATTATTACCCTTATTATCGCTGCTAAAATTAAAACCTTTTATGGTACTTTTATTATAAATCCGCCCCGGTTTTATTGCGTATTTATCCTTATTAATCCTTAGCTTAAATTAATTAATAATTTAATAATAAAATTATCCGCCATATTAATACAGGACATTATACCGGCTCGGCGCCGGTTATTTTTACCGTGCCCATTATTAATATAATACTTATTCCCGGGTAGGCCGTATTGCTTATTAAATTTATTAGGCGATTTATTATTATAGGTAAAAAATTCATTGCTTTTTTATAAAATTATATAAAACCTGCCTTTCTTTTATTTGTTATTATATACCCGCCGGTAAACCTTTATTAATCCCCTTAATTCCTTATTCCCCTATTATTTTTTATTAATATTATATTTTTCCCTAGACGATAAACGCCGCGCCCCCGCGGTGGTTTAAATACGTCCGACGCTGGTGCTAAGTTTAAAGTAAACCGGGCTGTTTGAATATTAATTAATTATTATATTTAAAACATCGGTGCGGCGCCGTATATAACCTATTGCGAATTACTTTCCTTTATTTCTTTATTTTATTATATTATTACGGGTACCATTTACGCTTAGGGTTTAATCCCTTTAAATGTCCACTTTATTTTATTATTAAATTACGTTTTCCGCCCCGTTATTATTATTAATTTTAAATGTAATTTAACCTATCCGGGGCCATTATGGGTCGCCGTATTACCGAAGTATTATTTATAATGGTTTAACGCCGTTATATTTATAAATTAGAATAATGGCTCCCTGTCATAGGCCCGCCCATAATACGACGTGCGTGCGCCGCGGGCTAGCCACGGGACCGATACGTATAAGACGCTCCTATTTTATCCGCCCTCCGCTTTTCCTCCTCCTCCTCCCTCCCCCTTTTCCGTAAATCGAATATATATATTATTATAGCACTTATTATTATTCCTTAATATAACCTTAGCCCTTTATATATATTCGATTTTTAAATAATCCTTTACCATATTTTATCCCGCACCTACCCCGTAATACCTCCATTATAAATAATAACCCGAATAAAAATAACCAGGCTCCCGCCGGTAAATAAGTATAATAAACCCTCCCCAAGGCGGTAACGCTATTTATCCACCAGGAAATAACCCGGGTATTCGCGGCCATTAACGACGAGTCCGCCGCCGAATTAAATAATATGGAAAAACGCCTAATTTAAATACTCGCGGCCCTTAATACCCGGATCTCGGCGGCGCATTAAGCGCCGCCCGCCTTAATAAACCATAACCCGCCGGTCGTAATAATCCCGTAACGGAAACAGCTCCCCTGGCCGGTAAAGTTTAACGGTAATAAGATAAAATAAAAGGTATTCCGGGTCGAAATCGAATATAAATTAATCCTAAATTAGGACCTTATTAAGGGCGATACGTTTTTATAATACGGTATTAACGCTTATTTAAAGGATAAGCCGAAAACCCTTATTATAATATTTTACGGTAAAGGTAAATTAATGGGTTAAAATTCCGCGCGATTTATTACGCACCTAAAAATGGTATTCGGGGACCTTAATAATTATAAATAAACGGCGAAAAAACTCCACTCCTTATATTAAGGGGAAAGGTAATCGTTTTTAACCTTTAATTTTTAATTTAAATAATTCCTGGTAAATATAAGGGGCGCCGTATAGGATAACTTTATTAAGCTTATATTATTAAATAAAGCGATATATTAATACCTCCGCCTAATATTAATATTAATTCATTTTCCCAACTTTTATTAAAAATAGGTTCGTATAATTATTAATATTATATTCCGCCTGGATTTAATATGGGCAAAAAAAAAAGCAGCGTATTAATAATGTATTAATCGCGTTTTTAAAAGGACCCGAATACCCCGATATCGGGGGTAAACGCCATAAGTTTTAAATTAAGGGATAAGCCATACCGCACCAAATAAATAACCGCAACTAAAGTGGAGCGCCGGCGTAAAAAAGGCCAATATATTCGGTATGGATTTAATAACCACTTTATTTTAAAATATAAATTAACCCCGGCCAAGCCAATTAAAAAGGTCCGGATTAATACCGTGGGTATAATGCCCTACCCGGGGGCGTTAAATAAGGATAAGGGGGAAAATAAATTAAAAGGGTAGTTTTTAGGCGTAGGCGTGCCTAGGAACCGCCAACGCGAAATAAAATAATAAAAGGGATAAAACGGATAAACGGCACCCCCTTTTTAATAAACATTTATTTAAATAGGATTTATTTTACCGACGCTTTTATTAATAGCGGGTGCCTATATTACGGCGCGATTTATAATTCCCTTATTATTAAACTCCGCCTCCCATATATTTTAATACCCGCCAGGGTATTAATATACACGTCCGTATTACCCGTATAACGAAAAATTATAATAATAAAAACGGTATATATAAATATTAATATTAATAAATATTTCTAATATTATTTTTATTACCCCGTCCCGAATTTCTTATATTTAGTAATATTGGGTAAACTATAATGCGAAAAAAAAGCGGTTATATATAAAGCGGTAAAAAAGCGGATCCATATTAATAGGGCGAATTTTTCCGTAAGGGAGAAAAAATCGAGGGGCGCCGTTTTAACGGATATATAATTAATTAATATTGCCTTTTTATATATTATGGCGTATAAATTAAAAGCGAACGATTTAATATTATTCGTAATATTTTTATATAATATTAACGAATAATTAAAGGTATTAATGGCCAAGCCATTCCGGCCACCTAATAAGTTAAAAGGGCTGGAAAACGTATTCGAACCTAATAAAAAATAAACGTTATTACTTTACCGCGGTTCCGTAAACCATATAATAAAGTTGGTAAAAAATGCCGAAAAAAAGGATTCGTAAATATTATAGGATTTAATTTACGGTATATTAAGGGAGGAGTTATTGGTTTTACGAAAAACCCTAACGGAATTATTTAATAAGGATTATATAAGGGTTAATAATTTTCCCGTACGCGCCCCGGTATTTTTTATTAAAAAGCCGGGGGGCGGGTTACGTTTTTATTATAATTATAAGGGGTTAAACGCGATTATACACCAGGACCGTTACCCCTTACCGTTTATTTATAAAATATTACGGACCCTGGTTAAGGCGCGTTGGTTTATTAAGGTAAATATTAAAGCCGCCTATTATAAATTACGTATTCGCCACGGGAACGAGTGGAAAATAATATTCGGAATTTATTTCGGCCTATATAAATAAACGGTAATCCCGTTCGGTTTTAATAATACGGGAGTATTATTTTAATAATATATTAATAATATATTACGCGAGTTTTTTAATATATTTTATACGGCGTATATAAATAATATATTGGTTTATTTAAATGGTATAAAGCGAAACCATATATTAAAGGTCCGCCAAATCGTAAAAAAGCTCCGTAATATAAGCCTCCGATTAAACCCAGCCAAATGCGTTTTTATAATAAAAGAAATAATATACCTTAGGTTTATTATAATAATAAAAAAGGGAATACGCGCCGACCCGGAGAAATTACGGGCCATACGCGAATAGGAAAAGCTTATAATTATAAAAAGGGTCCGCGGTTTTTTAGGCTTTATTAATTTTTATAAGGAATTTATCGATTAATTTTCCGATTTAAAACTCCCGCTTTCCGCTCTTTTTAAAAAGGGAAAAGGGTTTTATTAGGGCCTTATCGAATCCGAAGCGTTTTAGCGATTAAAAAGGGTATTTATAACCCCTCCGGTATTGGTGTAATTCAATCCGGCGGCGGAAACGGTCCTAAAAATTAATAATTTAGGGTGGGTAATAGGTTTTTACCTTTTTTAATAAAGCGAAGCGGGAATATTACGCCCCGTAGTTTTTTTCTCCCAGCGATTAATACCCGCCAAATATAATTATAATATTTACGATAAGGAATTTTTGGCCATAATAAAAAGCATAAAGGTATGGGATATAAAACTCCGTAATATGGCCGGCATATTCCGGGTACGCTCGAATTATAATAATTTACGGTACTTTATAATTAAAAGGCGTTTATTAAAATACCAGGTCCGTTAATAAAAGTAAATATATTAATATTATTTTTAATTAAAATTCCGCCCCGGCCGGTTATCCTTAATGCCCGACGTATTATTATGGTAAGATTAAAATATATTAAAAGGGAAAGGAAATAAACGCCTTACCGGCCGCAGTTTTTAATTAATTTAAAACGATTAATTACCGGCGGCCGTATATAATATGGGGGCCTTTTTAAACCCGCCATTCGAGGACGCCGAGCTTTAGGAATTATAATCCGTAATAATATAATATAATAATTAATATAAAATTATACGGAAAATAATCGAAAAAAGGGAATAAGCATTTCCCCCGAATATAAAAATAAAGGTTTTTATTATAAAATACTTTTTCGGGCCTAAGGAATACCTACGTTTTAAGGATTAATATTAAATATTAGTATAAAAGTAATTATAAACCGCCCTTATTTAGCGGGCTTATAATTTTATAATTACCGGCCACCCGGGACGCGACGGAATAATAATAATATTATTCCGTAATTATTTTTGGCCGGGTATAACCCGTATGGTACGCCGTTTTATATATAATTATAATATATACGGTAGGACCACCGTATGGAGAAATTAAAAAAAGGGTTTATTAAAGCCGCTTTTAATGGCGGATCGTTTTTAAAGCAAAATATCCGTGGATTTTATAATAAATCTCCCCGCCGCGAACCCGCATAGCCCCCGTTTTTTAATAATAATTATTAACCGCCTTTATAAGGGCATAATCTTAAAAGCCATAATATTTATAACGGCGAAGGTATGCGTAAAAAGGTTTATATAATGCTTTTGGCGTTTCCACGGCTTCCCCAAAGCGATTATAAGCGATAAAAAATCGAATTAGGTGGGCGGTTTTTGGTAATGCCTATACGAGCTAATAGGTATAATACAGCGATTATCGATTGCGTTCCACCCTTAAACCGATAATATAACCGAATAAGCAAACCAAAAGGTCTAGCATTTTTTACGGATATTTATATTAATAAAGCAATTAAACTGGCCCGGGCTCTTACCGGCGGCGTAGCTAACCATTAATAACCGCGATTTATTAATAATTAAACTTAGCCCGTTTTTTATTACGTATAAGTACCACATGGCACCTATAGCAAAACGCGATAACCCAGGGCCCTTAAAGAAATCGCCGTAGGGCCGCGTTAAGCAGTTCCTAAATAGGCTTAAAAAGGCCATCGAATAGGTATAAACGGCGGTAACGGTAATATAATAATACTATAAAAACGTAGCGAATAAGTACCGTTCGCCCGCGGAAAGGTTCGAGATAAATAATAAGGTATGGTTTTCCCTGCGTAATATAACCACCGCGCGGCCCTTACGGAAACTGGATTGGTTTTATATTAAGTATACGATTATATAAATAATAAGCTTATATATAATAAAATTAAATACGCCTATAAATATCCACCCATACTTTTATATAAACCTTTTATAACGGGTTAATAATAACCCTTTATTATTTTAAACTTAAAATAATATATAACCCCTATTAATTCGGGGTAATAAATTAGGGAAAAGAAAATAATAAATAAAGGGTATATTTAAAATACGTACCCAAAAGCGGGATCGCGGTTTTATTAGGCAGGTATTGGTAAAATAATAAGGCTGGGTGGAATTAATTTGGGAGCCGTTATTTTATTTTATAAAAATAACGGTATTGGATTATTATAAGCGGCGTTTCGGTAATATAATAATATATAACGGTTCCGTATAGGCCATATTACGGGCGGTATTAACGGTAATATTATAACGAAAATATTAATAATATAAAAAAAATGGAATTTAAAGGAATATAATCCTCGGTATATAAGGCGCCGGTAATAATTAAAAAAAATAAAAAAATAAAAATAGATAATATATTACGGATTACCCGCGGCCCCGTATAAATATTATAAATATAAGGATTAATTAATAAATACCGGTGGCGAGTTTTTAAATAACCGGGTTTATATTAAATTTAATATTATTATTAAACTCGGCGAAGGCGCCGCGGGTAAATAATGGCCTCCGCCCCGGAAAGGACATAATATTAATAAAGGGCGAGGGCGGAGTAAAAAATTAAAGGGATTAGCGGAAAACCCGAGGCGAATCCGAAATAAGAAAGGAATTTACGCGGTCCCGAAAAAGGGCCAGCAGCTTTTCCCTAACGGTGGCAATTCTGCCCACCGATTTAATAAGCGACGCAGCCTGGCCAGGTATAAATATTACGCCAGCAGCGGGCGCGGTAAGGGCAGCCGGCACCGAACCGGCGCGATACCCCGTATTAATACGGCGGATAGTTTTATTATTAAATTAATAATAGGCCTAATTTTAAAATAAAAAGGGGCAAATACGCAATGGGCTAAAGGCGGATTTACGGCGGAATTATTATAAGGGCTCCCAGTTTTAGCCGCGGTAATTAAAATAATAATAATAGCCTTAATATTAAGGGTATTAAAGTATTAACGGGTTAGATTAATGGCGGGATAATCGCGGAAATCCTTATAAAGGCCCGTTATTATTTATAATATTATAGGTATAATTACCTTTAAAGTATAAAAAATAAATAATACCTTATTTTATAAATTAATACCGGGTTAACCGCGGTTTATTATAATAATTAAAAAAAATCCTTACCGGATTAATTATAATAATGGTGGGTGGTATTATTAATAATATATCGAATATAAATTTTATAAGGCTTATTATATTTAGTTCCGGTAATAATATCCTGCCTTAATTAACCCCGGAACCGTAATAATTTTGTATAAAAAAATAACCATTTACTTTAATAATTTTTATTTTTTTAATAAGGCTGGTATAAACGGCGGGGGTTTTATATTATATATAATAGATTAATAATATTTTATAAATATAAAGGGCGGGGGTACCATATACCTTAATAATAATAAAAGTACGGGTAATTACGCTTTTATAAACCGTCGGTTTTACGGCGCCGCCGTTATAAAAAGCCGGGCTATGCGGCGCCGAAAAGGCCGGCGCGGTACTAATACCATTGGGGGTATAAGGGTTGGTATTAAAAATATTAAAGATTATTATATTAATCATTAATAACCGCCCCCGCAGCGGTTTAGGTACGAAAAAGGACCCATAAAAATTTATTATTAAAAATTTAATCGGAATTTAATCGGAAAAGTTTTAATTAATATTAGGTCGGCGCCCAAGGCCCGTATAGCCGCCGTTTTAAGCGTAAAATACCTAAAAGGGTGCTCGGCGCCTATAAAGGCGCCGAAAAAGGTAATAAAAAAAAAGGGGGGGTTTAAAGGGGGGGGGGTAATGCACGGGTATTATAATAATAAAAAATAAAAAAAGGGTAATAAACGGCCGAAAAAAACGGCCCTTATAGTATTTTTATACAGTATTCGTAGTAAGTACCCTACGCAGGCAAAAAAAAGAATAAAATATATTTAAATTACGGATCTCGGTACGTAATTATATTATTAAAGGTATACCCGCGGTAATACCGCCATAAAACGGAACGGGTAAAAGGAGGAGTAATATTATAGGCCCGCCTATAATATAATATACGTGCGCCGCGGGCTAGCCACGGGACCGATATATATAAGACGCTTCCATTTTATCCGCCCTCCGCTTTTCCTCCTCCTTTTCCCTCCCCCTTTTCCGTAAATCGAATATATATACTATTATGGCACTTATCGTTGCTCCTCAACGTGACCTTAGCCCTTCACACTCCCAAGTTAATTCGGCCTAGCCTTGCAATTTTATTAATACCTGCCTGGTGGCGCCGCGCCCCCGCTTTTAAGTCCGTGCCTTAAACACCTTTTTTATTTACCATTTATTTTCCCTTATTTTCTTATCCCGAATCGGTGGGGTTATATATTATACTGGGTTTAAAACGGTAAAGGGTTATTATTGGCCTATTATAAAAGATTAATATAAAGGTATAGATGGATATTTAAGGGCGTATTTAATTTTATTATATATACGCTTATTACCCCCGTAATCATATACTTAGCGTGGAGCCAATTTAATTTCCGTAAAGGCCGCGCGGTGGTTATATTATATAAAAATAATCATATTTTATCGCCCATTTAAACCCTTTTTACGGGGGAGCGGCGTTTATTTATTATATTTTTATAATATCATTATATAATTATTACCGACGTTTATACCCATTTAGTGGCCTTTTTAAGCCTATCCAGGAATTATTCCGCGCGGCCCCGCGGTGCTTTCTTTAAGGGCCCTGGGTTATTATATTCCGCCACGGGTAATATATTGTACCCGTATATAATAAAAAAGGGGCTAAGGCCAATTAATAATAAGTCGTGGTTATTAATAATTAATTATATTACCGGTAAAAGCCCGGGCCAGTTTAATTATTTTATTAATATAAATATTCGTAAAAATACTGGACCTTCTGGTTTGCTCGCTCGATTACGCCATCGGTTTAAGAATGGAAAGCGATTAATAGTCGCTATATTATACCTATTAATTTATGAAGGCGTTACCAAAAGCCGCCCATTTAATTTAACCTTTCATTATTTATAATCGCTTTAAAAAAGCCGTAAAAATATTAAAAATATTATATAAACCTTTCGGCGTATATTTCCACTATTATAAATATTATAATTTCCAGGATTACGCCCTTATAAAGGCGGTTAATAATTACCATTAAAAAGCGGGAATTATACGTTTCTATGGCGGGGAGGTTAATTATAAAATTCACAAATATTTTGCTCTAAAAACGGTCCGCCATTAGGAGTGGTTTTAAAAGGCCCTTTTTTGGCTTTTCCATATAATAATCCTACCGTATACATTATAATTTTATATAAAACGGTGTATTATACGGGTTATACCCTATTAAAAATAATTACGGAATAATAATATTATTATTTTATTATATTTCGAATGGCCGGTAATCGTGGAATTAAAAGCCCGTTAAATAAGGGCGGTTTATAATTACTCTTATATTAATATTTAACGCCGGTGCCTAAAGCGTAAATGCCCCTCGGGTCCAAGGGAATATTTTATAATAAAAATCTTTATTTTTATATTCGGGGGGAATCCTTGTTCCCCCCCTTTAATTACCTTTTATATAATTTTATATTAATCATTATATTATACCGCTGCGGATTATAATTTTTAAAACTCGGTGTCCTTAAATCGTAAGCCTAAAAGGGCCCCTATATTATATATGCCCGCCGGTAACCAATTATTTTAAACCAATTAAAAATTACGGCCGAAAAGGCGCTCGTTTTCCTTTCCCTTCGGTATATTTTAATCCTGCCGTAATAATACATTAGGCACCAAGAATAACCGGCCGGGGTAAAGCTTTAATTAAAAACGGTACCGATTTATTTATTCCTATTAAGGGATTTAATATTTTAATAAGTATTTTATAATTATAAAATACCATAAATTATTATAATTTAACCATAACCGGAATATACCGGCCATATTACGGAATTCTATATCCTATACTTTTATATTTATAATTATAAATAGGAATTTTGTATTATAAATATTATAATTATATTCGGCGGGCGTTAATTATTAAAAGAAAAAGGCCACGGGGCGTAATATTCCCGCTTTGCTTTATTAAAAAGGGCAGGAGCCTATTACGCACCCTAAATTATCGGCTTTTAAAACCGTTTCCGCCGCTGGGGCGAATTATATTAATACCGGGGGGGCTATAAATGCCTTTTTTAATCGTGAAAACGCTTCGGATTTAATAGAGCCCTTATAAAACCCTTTTCCTTTTATTAAAAAACGGAAAGCGGGAGTTTTAAATCGGAAAATTGGTAAATACACTTCTTATAAAAATTAATAAAACCTAAAAAGCCGCGGACTTTTTTTATAATTATAGGCTTTTTTTTTCGCGTATAACCCGTAATTTTTCCCAATTAACGCGTATTCCTTTTTTTAATATTATAATAAACCCAAGGTATATTATTTTTTTATTATAAAAACGCATTTGGTTAGGTTTAATTAAAGACCTATATTACGGAACTTTTTTATAACTTGGCGGACCTTTAATATATAATTTCGCTTTATACCGTTTAAATAAACCAGTATATTATTTATATACGACGTATAAAATACATTAATAAATTCGCGTAATATATTATTTATATATTATTACAATAATACTTTTACATTATTAAGGCCGAACGGGATTACCGTTTATTTATATAGGCGGAAACGAATTCCGAACGTTATTTTTTATTTATCCCCGTGATAAATATATAATTTATAATAAGCGGTTTTAATATTGACCTTGGTAAATTAATGCGTTTTAGCCAGGGTTTGTAATATTTTATAAAAAAGCGGTAAAGGGTAACGGTTAGAAATATATAATCCCGTTTAACACCTTATCATTATAATAAAAATATAACCCGCCCCCTGGTTCTTTAATAAAAAGCACCGGGGCGCGTACCGGGAAGCTATTAACCCTTATATAGCCCTTATTAAATAATTCCGTTAAGTTCTTTTATAAGACCAGTAATTCCTCCCTTAATATATTATAAATTAAACCCTATAATATTTACGGGCTTTCTTTCTCAGCATTTTTTACCAATTTTATTATATAATTTACGGAACCGCGATAAGGTGGCAGCGCTTATTTTTTATCGGGCTCGAATACGTTTTCCAGCCGTTTTAATGTATTAGGTGGCCAGATTAACTTGGTTACCGATACCTTTAATTAATTATTAATATTATATAGAAATATTATAAATAATATTAAATTATTCGCCCCCGCTTTATATATTATGGCGCGTAGGGTGGTAATATTAATTCATTGTATATTTATTAGGACGGCGCCCCTCGACCCTTTTTCCTTTCCCAAAAGGTTTACCCTATTAATATAAATGCGTTTCTTTACCGTTTTATATACGACCGCTTTTTTTTATACTATAGTTTAGCTAATATTATTAAATATAAAAGGTTTAGGACGGGGTAATAAAAATAATATTAATATTTATATATACCGCCTTTATTACTACCGCTTTTTATTATATGAATAATACGGACGCGTATATTGATATTTTAACGGGTACCGGAATATATAAAAAAAAGCTTTAATAATAAGGGAATTTTAAATTACGCCGTAATATAAATACCTATTATTAATAAAAGTATTGATAAAATAAATTCCATTTAAATAAACGTTTATTAAAAAAGGGATACCGTTTATCCGTTTTATCCTCTTTATTATTTCGCTCCGCGTTAGCGGCTCCTAGGTACGCCTACGACTAAAAGTTAATCTTTTAATTTCTTTTCCCTTTTATCCTTACTCAACGCCGCCGGGTAGGGCGCCGCGCCTACGGTATTAATCCGAACCTTTTTAATTAATTTGGCCGCGGTTAATTTATATTTTAAAATAAAATAATTATTAAGCCTATATTAAATATATTAGCCTTTCTTACGCCGGCGCTTTATTTTAATTACGAATACTTATTTAATACGGTATGGCCTATTTTTTATTTTAAGACTTATAACGTTCACCTTTAATAGTAAGGTATTCGGGTTCTTTGGGCCCGTAATTAATATATTATTAATATATTACACCTTTTTTTTATTTAATATTAAATCCAACCAAAATATAATATTAATAATTATATAAACTTATTTTTAATAAGAAGTTAAAAAGGTGAACCAATATTATTATTAGGCGAAGGCGTTAATATATTAATTTATTTAATAATATAAGCTTAATGGAATTATCCTATACGGCGCGCCTTATATTTATTAAAAATTATTTAAACCGGAAATAAAAGGCTGGGAACGATTATTTTTCCCCTTAATATAAACAATAAAGCTTTTTTACCGCTTATTTATAATTATTAAAATCTCCGAATACAGTTTTTATATACGTAATAAATCGCGCGGGATTTTAATTTATTAATTTACCTTTACCGTAAAATATTATAATAAAGCCTTTCGGTTTATCCTTTAGGCAGGGATTAATATTATATTATAATAATACATCGCCCCTAATAAGGTCCTAATTTAGGATTAATTTATATTTAATTTTAATCCGAAATACCTTTTACTTTATTTTATTATGATTAAATTTTACCGGCCAAAGGAATTATTTTTATTACGGATTTATTATAATTGGCGGGCTATGGTTTATTATAACCGGCGGCGATTAATGCGCCGCCGAAATCCGGGTATTAAAGGCCGAAAATATTTAGATTAGGCGTTTTTTATATTATTCAGCTCGGCCGCGGATTTATTATTAATTATTATAAATACCCGAGCTATTTTTTAATAAATAAGCTATATTATTAATTCAAGGAGGGCTTATTTTACGTATCCGCCGGCGAAAGCCTAATTATTTTTATTCGAATTATTATTTATAGTAAAGATATTATAAGGTAGGTGCGGAATAAAATATAATCAAGGATTATTTAAAAATCGAATATATATAAAAGGTTAAAATTATATTAAAAAATAATAATAAGTATTATAATAATATATATATTCGATTTATAAAAAAGGGGGAGGGAAAAGGGGAAAGCGGAATAAATAAGGGGGAAGTGTTTTATAAAAAGCCTTTTATACGTATCGCCCTTGCCGCTAGTCCGCCGTGATTGTATATTGTCGTGATATGGGTTGGCTTATAATAATTTAATTTAATATAAAAGTATCATTAGTATTAAAATATTAGCTAATATATCTTTTACGAACTAATAATATATATTTATATATTTCATATATTCATTTTATTATTATATACCTCAGAGATTAATTCTCTTATTCTATATTTATTTTATTAATTTATGGTATATCTTATTTTTAATTTAATTTTTCATTGCTTGCAATATCGAACGAAACTTTAGTAATATTTGCTTTTATTTAACGCTGTAAAAATGCCGGCGACTTTGCCATAATTATTATTCCTAAATGTCTCGGGCAGCCATTCGTTACGCTCGTTTTCAAATCACGAAAGATATTTTCGTTCAAATGGATTAGGGTACAATGCCTTAGGTCAATAAATACCGCAGCGCCCCTTAATTCCATACTGCGGCACGGCTCTTGCCTATTATTAATGCTTCCTTCCTCCCATCGCAAAGAGAAGAACGGACACCTTGGGATGGAGACCGTAGGCCGTATTATAACAAGTGGCTAGTATACACCATGGTGCGATAGAGAAGACCGTCCGTGAGCGATGCGGCGGGGTTTATACCTAGTGAGACAGCGGTTAGTAGGCAATTAACGATATCAATAAATTAGTCGGATCATAAAATATTCATGGCTGAGAGGCTCGCAGTGGGGACTGGTTATATGGCTATTTCGGTGATTGCGGTATAAGATCTCCAGCTCGCAACGGTCGTCGGATGTGCACCTTCCCACTAAAGTAGGTGAATAATATATTATGCATTATTGGTAAGCGTGTTGTGTACCATTCCGAATATTTAGTTATACGGCATGTTCCCTCCTAGTTAGCTATTTCCGGTTTAATCCTTAGCATCGGGCTAACCTCTGGCATCCTGTCCCGTCAAGGTTAGTATAATGCTGCCCCTTCCCGGCAGTTCTCCGACTGGTCTAGAGACTACGCCATCGTGTGTCGAGACGTCGACGAGGGAGCTTGCCGCCATGCCAGCCAAACACGGTAACCCATTGGGAGGAGCAAGGTTTCTAACATGGTGTTTAGGATAGAGGGTGCACCGGCAAGGAGAAAAAACACAAAAGTACCCGCCATTGTTTCCAAGACCATGGTACGTTCTCAAGCTTCTGTCCCACATTGTTCGTTTCCCCTCTCCCGCAGCGACCTACTTGCGAGCCGCCGGCACTACGCCCTGAAGAGACATTGTCCTTGTCACAATCCCGAGAAACTAGGCAATGGGCCGGACCACACTAATTTTAGCCAAAACACCATTCAGGACGGCTTGAAGCGCCCTGTGCACATCGTGACGACCGGAATAAACCGCTATTCCATCTAGGCCCGCTGTGCTACTTGTCGGACTGGCTGCGCACTTCACGATGGCCAGTGTCTCCTTTTCTGGTGTGGAGTATCGTTTTTTCGGAGCCGCTGAATTTAAAACTCAAATAGGCGACGACTTTTGTCCTCCATTTCCAGCTGGAATAGGACATCTTCGGTTTGTACCGACGGGCGTCCCCCAAGCGTCAAAATTTCGGGATGGACTCGAAGAATGCATCTTTGATCTTTCTCACCAGGTCAGCCCTTCCAGGTATGAGCTTCCTCAGGTAGGGGGTAATATGAATAAACTTGGATAGTTCCTCCCATCTATCCGGAGGGTGTGTCCCCCAAATATCCTTCCAATTTGAGATCAATTGACCATGTTTGTGGGCTGGTCTCACAGACCCCTGCGAAATGACCATTCCCATGGCCTCGATGGATAGATATGTCGAAAAGTACTGCGACAGATGGTCCAACGTAAGCTCCAGGACGACTCGTGGCAGGGATAGTTGGACTTGATGGTGACAGAGTTGGTGGGCCTGAAATCATGAACCACCCGAAAGGAGTCGTCCTTTTCCCTCAGCAATGTGCCATGTGCATACGGGGAGTCGCACCTTTCAATGATGCCAGCGCCACACATCCCTTGGGAAGACGTCGTTTGCGAAGTCGACCTTCTTTGAGTTCCATCTCATGGGGTAGTAGCGCTTAATAATAATCTCTGCATCTCGCTTTATATCGACGTGGTGGGTGATCAATGTAGTGCATCGTATGTCTTATAGGGAGGTATTGAATGCATCTTTGTAAGTATAACAAAGTCTTCGAACTCGGGCTCTCTGTATGTCGGAGGTAGCAGCTTGTCCTGGGGTGATTCCTGTCGTGTCAAACCAGCTATCACCCTGTTGCTGTGGCGTCTCGACCAGGTTCCTGGTTTGTATGGGATTCTCGGATTTCAAGGTGGACCCCTTTGCCTTTCGATTTCCCATACAAACTTGACTTTTGCTTTTCTCGCCCATCATAACACCGTGTCGTTGATCGGCTTCCCTCAGCTCCTCCTCCCCATCCATTCGTCCAAATATCTCTTCTCCATCGTTATTTCCATCCGCGTCTTTGATTTCTTCCGGCTCCATCGACACGTCGTTCTCCCCACAAGGTACGATATCTATTTTGTGGCATGGCAGTTCCTGGCGAGATGACGAGTACATGCAAGGGGTAATTTTGTCATTTGTATTTGATGTCCTTATAAGGTTTACTTTATGATCCTCCTGCATGTCGTCTCTTCTCCCTGGACAATGGCTCGCCATCATTTCCAAAGACCTCCTTTTACTTCTTCCATTCCGTCATCATCCTCCAACTCCTTTGGGTAAGGATTGTCTTGAAACGCCTCATGGGATAGCTGTCTCGATCTCTTCCTCCATTTCCTCAATATCTTCTCACTCATCTTCATCGTTTGAACCCATCTCCTCAGTGGCTGGCACCGACAAAAGGGGCATGTCCTTGTATCTACCAGCATAAGCCTGGCGGTAATTGTCGAGACAGAATGCCTGGACGGGATTGCTTGAAGGGAATTGTTGTGTCAGGGGGACAACACTTTTGAAGCCATCTTGGCCGTACAAGGGTTATCGTCTCCCGGTCGTGTCTTTCCTCGGCTTCCACCGCTCGGAGCCAAAGCTTCCCCAGCAGGACATCATAGGTGCAACCCTGGCCGGATATCCAAGCCACGTTCAACGACTCCACCCCTGACCAACCAAAGTGGGTGTGATCACATATTTCGATAGCTTGTTGATTGTTATCGTCTGCCATCCTGCAAAGAACGTTTCTGCTCATCTGGTAAGCCGGAATCCCGTGTTTCTCAGCGAACGATGGATTTATCAAATCCATATTTGAACCTCCATCCACAAGAAGCCTGTCCGACTTGTGCCCCGCAACATTCCCGGACACATAACCCAACCAGGGCTTGTCAATAGAAGAGATAGGCTTTGCCTATCCGAAAGCCGCCCCATTGTCCACAGCGGCAGGATCCAACGAGGCATATCCCAATGCCGTGGAAGCCAGGTCGTGTATCCGGGCCTTCTTGAGGCTGGTCTTGTCCTCTTTCTTGAGCAACCCCTCCAAGATACTCCTTGACCTAGGAGCTAGGTCCAACAGTTGAGGAAGTGATATGTCAACCGTCCACTTCGTCATCTGTTCGGCCAGATCGAACCTCTTGGTATAACCTTTCGATAGGGCCTTGATCGGCTCTGGAGGCTATTTCCTCCATTTCGGCCTGTCATCGTTGGCCTTCTCTTCCTAAGCCTTCTTCCAAGATATAAACTGCTTGAAAAGCTGTTCTTCCCCGGGCTGTGGAATAGAGCGAGAAGGATATTCCAGGAATCCCGGTTTTCTTCCTGTCCGGGGGTAACGATGACCACATCCTCTTCCCGTTCGTCAGTGATCATGCGTTCAGGGACTGAAACCCTGTCCTCCCCCTCAGGTTTCTTGGGCAATGTCTTGGACTCCGGGTTCTTGAGTACCATCCTGACCTTTTTTTCCGCTGCCTTATCATGAGCCTCCAGCGTCTTAGACGCAAATTTTGGGTAGGTATCACCCTGACCATCCCCGGAGGAGTACTCAGGCTGTGTGTACTTCTCCTTTACCGCACCAGCTACCACGTATGGCGTCCACATTGGGGGCATCTCCCTTGTCATATCGACGGGTTCGTCTCTCTTTCTCTCGCCATTTCCATCTTGTAGGCTCGGGGGTACATTGCCCCAAACGGAGGGACACACATCATGGAATTCGAAGACATCCCCGTATTTGTGGGCTCCCACGATCGCTCGTTCTGCGTGGACTGAGATAGGAGCGAGTTGGCATTCTGTGTCGCCTCCCTCGCCTTCTTTTCGAGATCTGCTGCTCTGTTTCTAGCCCGACTAGGGTAAGGCTGAATCTCTCCGCGGTGCAATGACCAATGTGGTGGCCACCTCTATTGCAGTTCCAACAAATGTACGAAGGGCCCACGGCCTTGTAAGGGAGAAACTCCTCCCTGTTCCGATCCATGTTTCTGTCCGCAACTGAATGTTGTACGACGAAGGTTACATCTGCCGATAAGTTTCCGGCCCTTGGACACTGTTCATTGCCTGTCTCGGGATTCCCGTCGTCTGTTCCGACATGGCCTTCTCTGCTTCGGAAACTGTAGGTGAGCTTTCCACGTCATCGCCGAACCATGATCTTTCTCCATATGAGGTAGAGCAGGATATAATCTGGCTCCTAACATCCTCAAAGGTGCACTCATCCGTCAGAATCATAAGAGTAGGATCCATTTTGCCTGACATCACCAGCCTGTCCTGCACCCCCGTGTCTTGATCATGGAGTCCACCTCTCCGTCACGCATGAACATAAGAAGGTTGTTTCGCAGGTATTTCACCATCTCTTGAGGGCATCGACGCCTGAGCTTATCGGCCCTTCTCATAAAGTCCCGCAGAGGCTCACTTTGTATTCGTCTGAACGCAGTGACCTCGGCTGCAACGATAGATGCATTCGATACCGTTTTGGTCCTGTCTTTCGCCCATCCCGACAGTGCCTCCTGTAAGCCCTGATAGGAGAACTTGGCTTCGTCCGGGCATTCCCTCTCGTACCAGGCCTTGGCATCCCCCTTGAGTGCTCGTTTCAACAGCACATTCCTAAACTTGTCTCGTAGGGCCTCTCGGTATTGGCCTGTGTGATGCTCAAAACATCCAGCTCCACTGATTCGAACAGGTCGTCGATTCCCTCCCCACGTCGTCCATGGAATTCCATCGTAACTCTGATGCGTGTGCGTAAGCTAGGAGCCGAAAGTTCAACGTCTGGGTCTGATGAAGCTGATGTAGAATCAAGGTGCAATTCCTCCTTTGTAGCAGCAAAGCCTGGCGATGACCCAACCGTAGGAGAATCGACAGATGCAGGGTCGGACTCTGGGGAGTGTATCTGTAAACCCTGTAACCCTGTATTCCTTGCCTAATTGATGCAGATGAGCTAGGCGTAGATTGCATGTGGTCGTCTCGTGGACACAGCCCGTCCTCACCACCTAGGCTTCAGCCTGTCAACTCGGCCTGGCTTGATGTCTGGCTAGCGGGGTCTGATTCTCGTCTTCGGCGTGTGCTATCGTGTCAACAATTTGATCTCAAAAATCTCTTTCCTTGTTTTCTTTCGTGTTTTTGCAAGGGTGATATGGGAAGAACTAAGAAAAGAGAAAAGAAGGAAGAAGAAAACTCTCAGGCATTAGTCAGTCCATCACGCAATCGACAACCTGTCTGGAAGTCGCAGGTGTTTGACTCGTACGTAAAGTATCGGTCTGCTGTCTCCTTTTGTCAAGAGCGTGGCTTCCTATCATATCCACTGTCTAGGGCTGTCCCGTGTGGGGGAAATATCTTTTTTTTATGCGTCTTTGTGCTTGCGGCCTGCTGCTGTGCTGTCCACTGATTTTCTTATTTTGGAAAAGATGAGTTTTCTCGGGGCACCGGCGGGGCGTTTTTGTTTGTGATAATCTGCTGTCGGCGGGCAGCTCTGGTATGTTTTGAGACGAGCTCTTTTTGGGGTTTCCACTTGGGTTTTCTCACACTTCGAGACCTCGGTTTGAAACAATGTATCTGATACTTTTAAACGGAGCAACCTGAACGAATGGTTTATATGATGATGTGTTGTGGTGGACAGGGTCGAAGTGCAGGGCCGCCGCACATGGCTGCGATGAAGGCGGGCAGGCAGGAAGGCAGGAAGGAAGGAAGGCAGGAAGGAAGGCAGACAGCAGAAAGGCAGGCACACTGGCAGAGGCTGCGCCATTGCCGACCAACTTCATAACTCCTCCCGCTCACTCCAGACACCTGAACCTCCCTCCTAGCTGGCAGCCTCGCCTCGCCTTTCTGCCTTTTCACTTTCCTGCCTCTTCACTCACCTAGCTTTCCATATCCTTTGATCATTAAACCTCGCCTCCTTTCCTCGCCACCTACGCGCGCGACGAGAACGACCAGGATAGAAACAGCCACGATGACACCGAATACACACTCGCAAGCTTCCAAAAAGAATGTGCCGGGCCCCGAAGTTGCCATCGCCCGCCGGCCTAGGCTTTGTCTGGCCGACCAGATCTCGGCGCTCGTGCAAGAGGCAACCCGCCAGAGCGAGGAATCCGGGACGGCCAGCCGAAAGCAAAGAAGCATTTTCTCCAAGCTCGTCAAGAGGTGCAACGAACGATTTGCTGCTGCGCCACCATCGCAGAGGGAGCCAGTCGCGCTGTATATCTACACACTATTCCCGGGCGAGGCCACGGACCGCGTCCTACGACCTACGGTGAGCGCCGTGTTCTCGCACCATTTCTCTCGCCTGTCGCCGACGATCTCGGGTCGTTTGCGCCAGTTTGTTAACACTTGTGCGTCTGCCAAAACAACGTCCACTGCCCGCCACATTGCGTCGCCGTGGGACGTGTACTTGTTGTTCGGCCACAGGCTTGTCACGTCGGCACAGGCCCTCAAGCGCCTTAACAAGCTGGTTCGGAGCCATCCGGGAATCTCGTTCCCCGATTTCTACACTGCAGTTCTCGACAAGGCCCGCAGCCGGCTCAGGCTTAACGCAAGCGTCGCCATTACCGTGGGGTCGGCACAGCCGATGTATATACTCGAGCCAAAGGATATTAACGTTGTGGTCGATAGCTGTATGACTTTTTTTTTCTGCTCCTGCTACCTCCCCACCTATCTACATCTACATCTGTTCAAGAGAGTGCTGACTGACCACCTTGGTTCTAATAGACTTTAACGGCCACGATAATTTGCCAATGATGGAGGAAGACAGCGAGACTTCTGCCGGCAGCGAGGAAGAAGATGTCCCCGAGGACCAGAACAATATGGTAACCGATGTTTCTAGCGTTTTATCTTTGGGTAATAATAACATCCCTCGGTGCGAGGATCATAACGTGCAAGGTGGAAGTGAAGAACAACTGCGGGCTCAACATCAACCTCAGCCTCCTCCCCAGATGCGGCTTCGCTCTCGACGGTCTCTCGCGAGGATAACTACTTCCAAATCACAATAGAAAGCGTCACGGAATGTTTATTCTCGGTACGAGGACGAATCCCCACCCCTCGAGACTACTCCCTCTCCCCAATCATCCGTGATGGATCCAAAGTCCTCCGTTTCCGTCGAGATCGGCCGACTGGCCCCGGCCGCTCGAAATCACGACCCCGAGACGCCATCCCCCCTCCAGCTTTTCCACAACCTGCCTTCCTCGCCTGCCGATACCTTGAGCTCTGACATTAGTCTCGGGCTGTTCAGCAAGGGTGCCGAAGTCTCTCCCTTTCGCATTTCTCCCGGTCACAACACCCACACTCTCGTCCCGGTCGCCGGCCCAGCTGGCGACTCTGCTGCCGCCAAGGAACACACCCCCATCAATACCACCATGCCCGCCGCAAAGAAGAAAGCCGAGGGCAAAAGCAAGCGGTTTGATTTGTTCCACGTCGGGTCTTTCGGCCGCGTGGAATTGACAGCAAGAGACAGGGCGGTCCTCGTGGACCCCAGCGGATGGCTGAACGACCACCACATCGATTGGTACAACCATTGCCTGCTTGAGCAGTACTTTTACGGTAACAAGCCGGCGACACTGCACCTTTCTTCATGCCTCCGCTTCCCTAACCTCAATAAACTCCCCAAAACTGTTGTTTGGGTTGTTCATCCGCTTTGGACCTCGAAACACTGGAGCGTGGTGTTTGTACGTCTGCCGCGTAACGATGAGCCCGACGACGGGGCTGTCTTTCTCGCAAACTCCCTGCCCAACATGAGCCAGCCCCTTGCTAAAGCAACGGAAATCATGGCTGCTTGCAAGGTTGACGGGCACGTCACGGTGGTTGATTGCGCTCGACAGACCAATGGCGACGATTGCGGGGTCCTCACGACGCACTTCATCGATCTTTTCCTCGCGCAGTACAGCGAGAACATGTTCACGATGCCGGACCTCCACCACCCTGCCAATCCCACTTTGCTCCGCCGTCGGATGCTCTTCCAGTTCGACCAAGCCGTTCGCGCGGATCCTTTCGCGTCCGTCCAACTCCCCCATTCCCGCTCCTCGCCCTCTCTAAGCGAGCTCGCGGCCAAGATTGAGAACTTCACCAAGGTTGCCGGCGACGCACAAGTCGCAAATGAACAAACCAGGGAGGCGCAGCATTCGGATGTGAGACTTGGCAGGGAAGACGAACAACAAGGAGAATTACGGATGGAATTTTCTCTCGACAAGCTTCGTCGTGCTCGTACCAATGGCCCCATCGGATACGACGGCGATATCCGTGCCGCAAGGGCTGAGATCCAAGATATACTGGACGGGCAGGAACAAGCAGCGGAGAAGGTCCAACTTGCAAGGTGGAGGTTGTCATGCGTCGAGGAGGCGGAAGGTATCGCCACTGCAGTGGTCGAGGGCGTCGCCAACGTGGTAGACCAAGGTTTGCGGCGTTTAGATGGGCTTTCCGAGGTCCGGACAAAAGAGATGCTTCCGACTCTGTCTGTCGGCCCGGAGGTTTCCAAAGAGGGGGAGGTAGTAGGGAAGAAAAGGCCCCGAGATGAAGATGATAAGGAAACAAGGGCTGCGAAGCGGGTTTGGCAAGGATAGCGGCCCTTTGGAGGCTCCTGCAGGGTAGTAATGAATAATGCATTATAAGAGCCGGGGTGCCGAGAGGTACTGATATCGCTCCGTCATAATTATTGGCTGGGAATTAAACCACACTGGAGCGGTACAGTTTTGACCGATTTGTTGTACCATATATATATATATATAACCAGTATATTGTGTGTTGACACTTCTTGATTTTATGGGGGGGAGGAATCAAGCATCCGCCTCTGTGGGGCCTTTTAACAACTATTAAGCATGAGTGGCCTTTCTCGACCGCTCCACGCAACACCGCACATTGATTATTTCCCTTTTTCACCGGGACATGGGGGAACAATATCCCAACGGCTGACCCATTTTAGGTTCTAATTATATTAAACTTCCATGGCATGTATTACCACTACGCCTTAGCTCGGCCATCAAGGCCAGATAGTACGTGCTGCGGTGCTGGTCCAGCTCTTCCCCACCGTCGATCCTCCTGCGGAATTAGAAAGATCATAAAAATAAGCCTAATGGTGGTACGCCTATTTCGGATTATTAAAATATTAAATATATATTAATAATATGTACTCGGCTGTATTAAGGTATAATAAGAAGAAAAGGTTTATCCCTAAGGAAAATAGGCGGTAATATTATTTAAGGGATCTGTAAATTATATTAAAAAAATAAATAATAGTAATAGTATTATAAAAACGATTAATATAATAAATAAATAATAATTATATTAATGTAATGGTTATAAATTACTTTAATTATAATAAGACCAGTGATATAAATAAAATAGCTAAAAGGGAGGGGTAATTAATTTATAGGATATTGCCCAGGCCCTTATATTTAAAATATAAAAGGAGTTTAAATAGTAGGCAGATAGAAACGCGTTGTACTTTCTTTATATTAAACGGGACAGTTGTCTCAAAACTCCTCTCTTCCTCCGGACTTGCCGAGAAACCTACTCTCCTCCATTATCTTCCTTTACCACGGTCCGAGGTACCCTATTTCCGTCTTACATTAATAAATGCGGACTTATAATAGTATTATATTTCATTATCGATATTATAAATAAGAAATAAGAAAACTGAAAATAAAATACATAATAAATTATTATATTAAATATATAAATAAATATTACTGATTCATAATATATCAACCAATATTATAATATTTCAATCACTAGTATAATAAAGCCAATATTACCTAAAGGTATACAGGGATTAAATCTAAAAAGTTAAAAACTATATAATTATTATAAAATTAATCAGCCAAAATTATATATAATACCTAAGGGCTAAAGCATTAGTTAACGGAAAGTATATAGGGCCTTTAAAAATTAAAATCTTAAGCGAAATAAGACTTAAAAAATTAAACTTGAATTAAAATAATTAAAAGTTTTAAAATAATAAATATTACAGTTAAAATAAAATATTCGGAGTTTTTTAATAATTATAATAAGGGCAATATAGCGGGGCCGGAGGTGCTCACCGCTCTATTTTTACCACAGGCCTACGCACGGCACACTTATTTAAATAATTAATCTAAAACCTTAGAATAATACTGTATAAAATTATATAAGAAGTTAAAGGGCCCCTCAGAATCTTTAGAATTTCTCGAAAAGAAATAAATATTTATATTTTAAACGATTTATTAATAAAAAGGAATTAAGGAATATATCCTGGAAAAATTATATAATACGGAAATTTTGCGGCGCCATAGGATTACCCTGGTATTATTAATATCCGGTACTTCCACGCAGGAAGTAAGGTGTGGGAATACGTAGTATTGTAACGGGGAGTAGGTCTGATAACCTCGCTGTATGGTCGGTGTTTAAAACCAAGCTGTTTGGTTTAATTAAACCTCCAGTTGCCTATTTAAAAGCGGTAACACTTTAGAAAATATGGAATAATCCTGTATAGGATTATTCCTAAACGATAATATAATATTTAAGGGAAAATATAATATATTAAATAATAATTATATTTTTATAATTAAGTTTTTACCGCTATGGTTTATTATCCTTTTAAAAGTCCTATAAATCCCGGGGGTCCTTTTGGCTTTTTATATAATCCTATATAGTATTATTTTAAGGCTTTAAATTAATTATTTAAATAATCGCGCCGGGCGCCGGTTTTTAATATTAATATAACGGGGGATATTTCCGGTACCGTTATATTTTACCAACCTATAATAAAAAACCGCGCCCCGCGGTTCGAAAAACTTTAAGAAAAGTTTCCTGGTTCTTACCAGTATTATTAATTTATCCGCTTTTTTACCCTTTATATATTATTAATTACTTTTGTATAATAATTACGGGTTCCCTTTTTTATTTTATTATAATTAAATAAGGCTATATAGCTTTATTTTTATAAATTTTATTACGCCCTAACCTTTATTTTTCCCAAAAGGTTTATTTTAATTAATAGTATTTAAGCTTTATTCCGAACGATTTATAAAACAAAAAATAAAATATTTATCCCCCCTTTCCATATAATTAAAAGCCAATTAAACTTAAAAAGCCCTCCTAATCCTTTTAAATCGGCGGCGCTAATTATACTTAATATTATAAACCGTATTTTTTATTTTCGCCGCCTTTTTTCTTCGAGCTTTTTTCTTTTTTTCCTTTTCCGTAATTTCTCGTTTAATATTTCTTTTAATAATAACCCACCCCGGGAAATTCTCGGTATGGGTAGGTTATATATTAGGTCCGGGACGGGGTAAATAGCGTTAAATAAAATAAAACCTAGGGTTTTTCGGCCGGTAGGCCTTCCTTTTTATTAATAAACGGTATAAGGGCTCCTTAATAATCTCCTTTTTAAATATTTCGAAATTATTATCCATCTTAATATTAAAAAACGGCCTATATTATTTTCCATACACCCACCAGCGCTAATTAATATATAAGGGGAGTTAAAATTATAATAATTGCTTAAAAATAAAAATTACGTATAGGAAAAATAAGGCTATTTTTAAGGGTGGGAATAAGGGCAGCGATTAATAATTAACGGGGAATACGGGTATAATAAAACGTGTAAAGGGTAAAAAAAAAAAAAAAGGGGTATATAATAATAGTTTAAATAATTTTAATAAATTAAGCTTTTATCCCGGTAATATATATTCTCCCTTAAAAGATTTATAAGGGCGGTTATTACCCCCTTTTTTTTCTAAAACCACCTGGCCCTTTCGCCTTTGGTATATAAAACTAATTATATAAATAAAGTCCAAATCCATATTATTTCCCGATTTTAATTTTATTATATTCTCCTGGTTTTTTATATAAAAGTTAAACGGGTTTATCCTTTTATAAATTATGGAATTTACCCTAATATTAGGAAATTTAAGGGGTATTAAAAAAGGCCTAAGGCCTATATAAATATTAAATATATAGGAACGTATTCCGGTAATATTTATATTTATATTTAAGCTTTACCATTTTTTATTATTAATTAAATAACCCTAGGGATTATTACCTTTTATTATTATACGTAAAAAGATCCTATACCGAATAATAATATTAACTTCCCCTTATAATTACCTTACTTTAAAAAGGTTTTTTAATAAATTAAGGCCTATTATAAACCTTAAATAATTTATAATATCCGGTACTTCCACGTAGGAAGTAAGGTGTGGGAATACGTAGTATCCGCCACACATATCGTGAAAATCGC
>JAKWBI020000359.1:0-50771 GCA_022664585.2 Zalerion maritima
CCCCCCCCCCCCCCCCCCCCCCCCCCCCCCCCCCCCCCCCCCCCCCCCCCCCCCCCCCCCCCCCCCCCCCCCCCCCATCGCATGGCTGCGCAGCTTCAACTAACTTATATAAAGAGGAGGCAAATGAGGTTATGTATGTCGAAGCGAAAAGAACGGGAGGGGGAAAAAAAAAAAAAGGAAAAAAGGAAAAAAGGAAAAAAGGAAAAAAAAAAGACAGATTCAGAAACGAGGAGCCCCTACGAAGAACCAGGGATCTCAATTAATTGGGCAAGCTGAGGAGGTTATTAGGCAAATCCGGCAGGAAGCAACTCGGGTCGTACATAGGTGCGACGCGCCAGCGACGGTGTGGACGCCGCAGAGAGCCGGGTCATCGTGTGGAGACATGTCAAATGCGATGATAGCGGAAGAAGGAGATGGCGATTCCGAATATTCTAACTAACTCACATTCAAGTTGGTTTGGCTCGGTGTTTTTTGGTGTTTTGGTGTGTACATAGCTCACCCGTGGAGTACGTTGCTGTCTTTCTATTATTAATTACCCGATTATTTGGGTCACGGTTGCCTTGACGGGTGAGATATCAGATTGTGATCCGGGCTCCGAGACAAGCTATCACCTGACTAGCGATGTACAGGATGAGCCCCTCAGAGTGCTGTGTGGCTGAAGCTATCTACTAGAAAAGTCATGCGCGGCGGCCAAACGCAAATTGAAGTTCGGCCTTTATTATTCTTTCAATTTTTTTTTGTGTACGGCTCGTCGACATAGATTTTCCTTTTTAACTCCGGAGCAGGCGGGAAAGACACTTGAACGGCGGATCCAATCTCGATCGTGACTGGTGTAGCCTCGCTCATCGGAGCCTCGTTCAAGATCTCGTGCGCTTTAATCAACCTCCAGGGTCGGTTTCAAAGAGTACCTAAGACGGTCACAGCTCTCGACACCGAGCTAAAGGCTACTTCGCTGGGGTTGGGGCAGTTTGAACAACTGCTGAGTTCCCGACAAGATGCCTTCTCAACTGGCGGCGATGGAGAGGATGAACGACGCCGCGTGGTGCAGTGTCTGGACGCGATTGTGTTCAATATGGCGGGTACATTCTCCCTGATTGAGAACGAGTTGGAAAAACTTCAAAAGAGCGAGTCACTGCAGGGGCTGGCATTTCGCATGCGCTTCATGTGGGCAGAAGGCGATCTGACTTCGTATATGGAGCTCATCCGAGACTGGCGCTCGTCTCTACTCTTCGTTGCACAGTCTCTGCAATTGTAAGTCAGATTTACGGAATGGTTAGGAGAATGGCGAAAAGCGTAGGTCTGAACCGACGACAAAGTCTCCCAATAAAACCCGCGTCGGTGATGCTCCCGATCAAGAAGGCTTCAAAACTGCCTAGCCGTCGCCGCCCGGTGGGAAAGACACTACCACAGGGGGTCAGCGGACGGAATCCCGCGTAGTACCTGCTGGCTTGGTGTATCACGAGTTGCACCTCTGTGTATCCAACAACGAGATTCCTAGGATTATCGAACTTTTGGACACAAATCATAGTACACTCGGTCTCCCTTTCGACCCCAATGGATCCCTTCCCAATGCAAAGAAGACGCCACTGTCCTTGGCTGCCTTCCTGCATCGACGGGATATCCTAAGCTTGTTCATCCAAAGAAGATTCGCCTAGGCTCTCGATGAGCGCATTGGAACAGACCTACCACCCGTCATAGCAGCTTCCTACGCAGGACACACTAACATGGTTCGCATGCTACTGGATGCGGGAGCCAACTCCCGTCTTCAAGGCCCGGGAGGCAATACTAGTCTGTTTTGGGCAGCATCAAGGGGACATCTGCAAGTAGTCGAGCTCATACTCTCCCGTGGGTGTCGCCATGATGTCAACCTCCCGAACTCGACGAACCTCACTCCGCTAATGGGCGCCTCGCAGCACGGTAGACACGAAATTGTGAAGCTTCTCCTATGGTGCGGGGGCGACCCAACGTTGCAAAATACCAAGCGACAAACTGCATTGCATCTTGCCGCGCGCACTCTGGTCACAGCAAGACCGTAACACTGCTTTTTACGGTCCTACCCCCGTCATTCGTCAACCAAGTCACCTCCAACGGTAAGACAGCGCTGATATTCGCATCGATATCGCGGCATTACTCGACTGTGGAGGCTCTGCTGGAGCGGGATGCACTCCCCAATCTTCAAGACGGAGAAGGGAAGACGGCGCTGTACCACGCCGCAGAGAAGGGCTACAGCGAGGTCGCGTCCCTGCTTCTCTCCAGGAAGGCCAATCCAGAAAATCTGCACGAGGGAAGGGGAACGGGCGCTTCATATAGCCAGCGAAAAGGGGCACGCGCGAGTCGTCGGCTCTCTCCTTTCTTCGGGCGCGCATCTGTCTGCAGAACGATCCTCGGACGGCCTCACTGCCGTCGACATCGCCACACGGGACGGGCGAAAGGAGATCCTCGCGCCATTGATCCGCTACCAGACGAACCAGGATCCAGTGACCTTCCCGCGGGAAGCTGCTCTCTACAACGCGGCGCCAGGCTGGGACTCCTCGAGACAATTGATGCTCTTCTGGGGACCGGCGTGGATATTAACGGGCACGTGAGTGGTGGTGCCTTCGGTACTAGCCAGACGCCGTTGATGCGCGCCGTGCGAGAGAGCAGTCTCGAGGCCGTCAAGAGCCTGATCGCGAAGGGGGGCTTCGGCGACTATTCCCGACGGCCATGGAGCAACGCCGCTTCATCGGGCAGCCAGGAGCTCTAACGTCGATATTGCAGGGTGCCTCTTCTTCTCGCAGGGAGGTGCCCCGCTGGGTGCTATGGATAATAAGGGGTATACACCGCTTCATCTCGCCGCCATATATGGGACCGCGGAGATGGTGGAGGTGCTTGTTTGTCACGGGGCAGAGACTGAGTGTGGAGTAGGAGTCGGGGCCAACAGCGATGGGAAAACCCATAGAGCTAGGGCTGATATTGTGGATGCCCTCCTGAGGATGGGGGCGGTTTGGTCTTATGATAGTCCCCGGAGTCCGTCGCAGGAGGCCGTCTTCATCGGGAATGCTAACGGGCTAGCCACCATCGATATACCATCTCTAATGAAGAAGATAGTGGCCGCGGCCAAGCAACAATAAGCAAGCAAAACTCCAATCATATTTACCGCTATGTCAGAAGACGTGGGAGAAGGGCCTTGAAAGAAAGGGAAAGAACTCCCGCAACACGACAACCATAGCTGCCACTCCTGGTGCCTCGCACTCCAACCCGGAGGCGCTATCGGACTGCAAGTCAGATTCTGTTTCAGAGTCTAACGCCGATGTTATTTCTTGCGTGTCTCGATTGAATATGTGTTTATTTCATTGTATATGACATCCGGGTAATCCCCCACTCGGTATGAGCCTGGTAAGAGAGCTTGTGCTGCTCTACAAGAAGCGAGACAGCCCTCGCGCCGTCGTCAAACCAAATAATGGCCCATACGCCGGCACTCTGCACAGTTTTGCAGCAGAGCTGCTGACCCCCGGTCTAGTTCTGCCGCGGCAACCGCCCCTGTACCCACAAAGCAGATCGCCGTCCTGGCCGGACACTCTAATGGCCTGTCCATCCGGCGGGTGTCAGTCAAGCTGACGCAAATAACCGTAACCACGCATGTCCCGTGAGAAATATCTCACAGAGGCGGTCTGTCTATAAGACCCCTGTTATCTGTACTAGACGTGCTCGGCGATCCTCGGAGGCGAGGAGCATTTTGCGGAACCACAGCCAAACGCCAGCATGACCTTCTCCTTTAGCTCGGGCTGAAAAGGCCACCCGGCCACCTCGTCGCACCGGCCGCGGCCCTCGAATTCTCGGCTCCGCAGGTAGATCATCTCGTCCTCATCCGACTTGTAAGTCTCGAGATACTCGGCGGCGGAAATCCGGGGTTCGTTCACGTACGCAGGCGCTTGGCGCGTGACGAGGGGCACATGGGTCCCAATATCGCCAGCCATGTCCTCGCCTGCCAGATTTGCCTCCAGGCACTCGAGCGCTTCGCGCCGATCCATTAGCGAGAGTGCGGTGAGGTTCTTCCTGGTTAAGTTTCTCTATCGATGGCCGCATGACACAACTATCAAATGTCTGTGTCTCGGGGGGCTTTCGTGAGGCTAAAAGCCTCCATATCTTTTTATATACTGAATACAAATATTGTTTTGATCGTTCCTCTTATTTTACCAACATTGATCGTGACTGTGGCTAGGGAATTATGGACGTACCTTAATTCACACTTGGGCGTTCCTACGCCACTTAACTACTCAAAGTAGACATTGACGATACCGTTAAAAAGCGATGGCCCGATCCTAGCCGACTGCTTCGTCCCTGAACACATTCGTCCATCAAAGAAATGTCTCGCCCGATTGCACGACCGCGGTACCGGACGCCACTAGTAGGCGGCCGGAATGGACAGGACGGCGGGACGGGAAACCGGTCCCGCCGGATGCTGAACGGATGCGGGGCGCCAAATTGCCCGTCGCAGCCGATTTTGGTCGCACGGCCGGCGCATGTTGGCTTGCGTATGTACATACGTATGTACATACATACATACATACTGTATACATACGATGCTTCGAAAAGCCTACTATCCCGTGCAGTGCCGGGCATGATTGGTCCGGCTCTCCGCGGAGCACATCCAGGCGTCGAGCAGTCTTTTCTCTCGCATCGTCTTGCGGCCGTGTGCAGGCCCTTTCCGCTTGGCTAGGAGCGCCCTGATCTCGGCGTTGGGCCGCCCGAGCGAGCGAGCCGAGAAGGGTGTCCGAGCACGACACCCCTGGCCATCAGGACCGAAGGGGACTCCGCCGCAGCTGCCCACGACGAGGGCAAGGCGGATGTTGGGGAAGCTGGTGCGGCAGCGCTCGTAGTTCCTATGTCTGGCATGTGGGTGAGGATGGCGTTGTGGCGGCCGAGGGCGCCGGCGGAGTAGGCGTCGGGGTCGCCGGGTGCCTTATCGTAGGAGGGGTCATCATCGTCCCAGCGGCGGTCGGGGGGTCGCGCCGGGGGGGTGCCGGGGGTGCCGGGGGTGCCGGGTGTCCGCAACGGTGGGGTTGCATGGCGGGCGGATTGGGCAATCTCTACTGTTTCGGAACGTTAAAGCGGGGCTTGGGAGACGGGAATGTTAATATTAATTAATATATAGAGAATGTTTACTTGAAAATGCTTCTTTTGGATCCTGGATCCTTTTACAGAACGGCATTCGAACTGCCTTTCAGAATGCCTTTCTATCCAGCCTCACGGCCACTTGCACCAGTTAGTCTGGCTCCCGCCCCGTCGTACCATCTCGTACTTGTTCCACATCGGCTCTATTCATTTATAATACAGCCAGCAAGGACCAGTAAGATATACCAGGGCAGATATCAGGAGCCTAATTTGCATCATAACCTTTAACCTAATATGTACACAACAACAAGCACACTCATGTGCTGCCCTGTCCATTAATTACACTATGCTCAAGCCAATCTGCTGCAGCTCGCCCTCGGCCGCTTGCTTTGCGATTCGTTTGCTAAACCCCTCGCTCCTGCTATCGAAATCCTGGCCCGACTCGCCGTAAGGACGGAATTCTAGCTGCAAAATGTTTTCAGGTATAGAACCGAGTAAACCGTGGGCGTATAGCAAAGGGAGGAACGGGAAGGCATGGGCTTCAGAATCGCAAGTTGGATCTCAGATTCTATCTCTTCGGGGGGAAGCTATAGCCACGAGGCGGTTCAGTCGGGAAAGGATGTACAGGTGGCTCTGGGCGGCTCCTGGGTACTCCACCACGCCTTGTCAGGCTGGAAATTCGGTGCAACGGAGCGTCCCAAGTATTCAAGCTGTCAGATTTCATGACTGGTCATGCATCCGGAAAGAGGGCCGGGCATTCCCATATTCCTACAGTGTGGACTGGCGCGTTGAACATGTGAGCTAGAACGTGTAATATTGTCATTGGATGGAATACGACGCAGCCAAACAGGAAAGAAAATAAAGGGGAACACCAAAGGAAAGCAAAAGTAAGGTCATGGAGTAGTTATTGAGAATAATATCGAGGATGGAGGAGAGGTACGAGGAGGTGTGCAGCTGAGGAACAACCTAATACATCATTATATACGGATGGATAGTCCTCCAACCTCCAACCACCCTGCTCCTCGTCATTCCTTCCCCTCATCGTGTCCTAACTCCCAGGAAAAAAACTGGTGATGGTAGCCACTACTTAGACTTAGGACTTCATATGATACCAGTTTTGAAACTTGGTATATGTTCTGTTTTTCAAAATGTACGGCAAATGCCCATGGGCCGTCCAAGAAAAAAAAAAAAAAAAAAACTCAATCGTGGTATATCGTCGTGCATCTGTCTATCCCAGCAACTCCTCACATCAAGAACAAAACAAACAAACAAAAGGAACTTGGAGCTTAGGCAGGCATATGTTCACATGCTGCAACTACAAAGCTCAAGCTTAGCTCCTTAAACTCAGTCTTCGTGTGGCGTCTGTGGCAAGTGTAGGGAGTTTTACAGGTCAACTGGACTTGTCCTTCACTCCCATCTTGCCAGAGGTATCATCTTAGCACACCTAGCTATTATTCCGAGTCCTATTCGTCAATCCATCCGCCCGGGCCAACATCTTCATGATGATGATCACCGTCGAACTCCACCTCCACCTTCGTCCCAAGGGCCTCTTTCCCTTGCCTAATCATGTCCTGCAAGCTTCGGTTGAATGCATTCATCCGGGCATCAACCTCCCGCTCCACCGCTAACCTCTTTGTCGCTAGGTGTCTCGCCTCGTCCGTCAAACGGGGACTTTGCTCCGCCACAACGCCGGACTTCTTCGTTCCCCGCGTGTTCCCGGTTGAGGCCGTGCTCTGGCTCCGTCCATGTCCGCGGGAAGCTGAAGGAGACGTCATGCGGGCATCCTGACCCCCTCCTTGTGACGCAGCAAACCGATTTGGGCTCAGAACTGGTATCCGGCTCGGGGTTCTGGGACGGGGATGGCACGATTCTCGCCGAGACGGTGTGCTCGCGCGTCCGGCATAGTTCCTCGTGGTTGGACTTGAATTTGGTGGACGGGAAGAGGCGAAAGATGCTGGTTCCCTGGTTTGTACCATCAGTCCACCAGCTGCGGAAGCCCTCGAATTCGATCGTCTATGGGGGGTGTAGCTGTCGCCCCCGACTGTTGATGCCGATGATGGGAACTCATTGTGGCTGAGCCGCGACACGGGTACGCTGATCCGCCGTCCGGAGCTAGACGTGGTGGGAGCACCGTATCGCGGACCTATTGATGGCCTTGACGGTGTGGCAGATGCACGGCTTTGTGGTCGTGGCGAGAAGGACTGGGCAGAGGGTCCTTGGTGGGCGCCGAAGCGTTTCTTGGTAGGGGGGCGATTCTTTGCGCCTTGGGACGATGGTTTTGATGATGGTTCGGTGACGAGAACCCAGTTTCGTCGCAGCTCTGCATCGCGGTTGTCGCTAACTTGACGTCGTTTTGCGGCTGGTGGTGGTGTTGACTCGGGCGTCGTCTGTCCCTCGTACGTGTAGGGGTTATAGTCTGAAGCGGGCAACAAGGCGTGATCAGTCACCCCGCAGCCCATCGGACTGTCGAAATCTTTGTATATGCTATCGTGAGGATTGTCTCTAGACCCAAACTCAAGGGGAGGATGGTAGCTATCAATATTCCCGCCGGCGTTGTATCCGAGCCCGCCGCCAGCATAGAAACCCCTGAAAGCTCCGGCCTTGCAAAATTCCCACACCTTCCCAACCACACCACTAATGGTGTGGAAGGCAAATCTACTCCACCCATCCGAATTTTGACTATTTGGCGGCGGTTCGTTTGAGTTCTGTGTGAGGGTAAGAGGGGGCATCGATCCACCTTCCATTTCATCGCAGTGTCGTTTTGAGCCCAGCTCTCTCCTGTAGTCGGCATCTGAGTATGTGCTTTCGTCGAGGATCCCGTTTGGGTTATCCATATGACGAGATACGCCGCCATTTGGCGTGTCGAGCTGGCCCGCCAGCATGTAGTGCCTAGCAGCTGGAAACTCGTGGTCAACGTCCTGTCGACAGTGGGACATGCTCGAATTACTGAATGCGTGAGATGGTGTATGTACGGGTAGTGCTGTAATTTGGCTGGCGGCGGCGGTGCTGGAAGAGAAGTTCTTCTCTCCAGCGAGAGTCCAGTCGTTGAGAGGTGTCGACTGTCGTGTACGTCGTGAAATTGACGGTCTCGATCGTTTTCGTTTTACGTTTGTTATCTGGGTAGTTCCTTCCGATCGCACGGAAGCGGTCGATTTTGTCAGGTGCATCGAACTACTAGCGGAAGGAGTCGTCGGGGGACGAAAGAGCCCAGGATGGACTCCGGTAAGAGTAGGGGGTGCACTTCCATGGCCGGAGCCCCCGTCAAGGTGGAAGGTGCCGGGCATGACAAACTGCGGGCCAAGCCCAATCTGGTCCCCGGCGCTCATAAATTCGGGACGGTCTTTGGGAATAGCGGCTCGTCTCCCTTCATTCAATACGTGAACAACGAAATGATATGCCGAGCAGCGATTCTTTTCTCGCCGCGGTATACGATGTGCGATGTGCGATCGAAAGGGTGGTATTTCGCTGACTGCATGCGGATACTGACTCGGTAGCTTTGATGCGAAGGAAAGAAATTCGTGTCATGTGTCGCGTGCTTCTTCGAAGGACGGAGTTGGCGGCTGTGACACCGTTTCTTCAACGTCGAGTCGGACTTGAAAGTGTACTGACACCTACGTCGATATCAGGTTATCTCAGAACGTTGGGTGGAAGGCACGGGCGCGTTGTGGCCGCTATTGCTGTGCCGTTGTCGATGGTTGTTGTTGCCTTGAGTTGGATGGTGGTGAGGGGCTAACGGGAGCTGCAATGGAAGGTAGCCACCTGACAGAAGGTAATGGCCTCCACCACGCTGGACTAGTATTTGTACAGTAGTTGGTGTCAGATTGTAATCACTGCAGAGCGCAGATCACCCAGCGCAGCGGTCCCATCCACTGGGAGCATGAACTAGATGATGGTGTACGCCCAGTTGGCGACGGAAGATAACGAGCTGGTGCTGGTTGCAGCCTCTGCTCGTGCCAGGCAATCGCCGCTTTCGACTGGATGTGGTACAGCCGGCCGTGCCAGTGACGTAACGAACGCTGCCGTTCGTCAAAATGCGACGCGTCAGGCTTGGACACTACGACGAGAACAGCTGGTAAGCTTCCCAGGACGACCTATTGCGATGGTTAGGTATTCGAAAGTCGAACAGAACAGGGGAGGGTTGTTGTCTTTGTCGACAACAGGGATTCGATGCAATGGACAGAAGCAAAGAAAGAAAAAAAAAACTTCCCATGGAGGGCTGAGTGGTTCTTCGTGCAAAACTAGCCCCAACTTGCGCCGTTGGTTGCCGTGCCACCGGAAGCGACCGATAAATATGACTGCGCCATGCAGCCGGCAGCTACATGCGACCCACCAATTAAGGTGCACTGTGTTGAATTTGTTGAGCCGCAATTGAAGCGACAGCTCCTTCCTCAGTAAGCTTCTCACTGCTCAAGTGAGGTAGAAAATCCTAAACTTCAACTTCCATCATTTTGTATATTTCTTCCATTTGAGTACTATAGAAGTTTTTATAGTCCCCATTGAGAGGGAATGCTAATCAGCTGCTGTGAATTCCATACACTGTATGTCAGTCCGCTGGTTAGGAACACCAACGTCGCCAGGATCTGACTATTCTATGAGGAAGCCCGTGGAAGCCTCTTGAACTATCTGACGGAAGATACAGAGCAGAAGGGCTGGAGTAGGCCATCTATCCCTATTGTCTGTCTAACGAAGCACCCCAGGTATCACAGAATAAGGACACGACGCCTTATAACGCACTCGTCTAGAAATTGCAACCCAAACTCCCTTCTCCTAGCCCACGCAAACAAGGGCGATAATCCTCAGTCGCGTTCATAGTATTCATCAGCGCCGCTTCGAACATCCTGTTCCATACCACCGTCAGAACCTTTTTCCCCATGGATATGCTCTTTTTCTCCCCACAACTCTTCCCTCTCTTTCAGGATTTGGCGGGCCCAATCCTTGCACTCGGGTAGAACGACCTTCGTTGCCACATAAGCAAATTCTCCCAGGTCAAGCCCGCCCCCGCGCTTCTCGTACTCCACCATTTGTAGGAGGAGCTCGATCTTGTCGACGTCGTGGACAAAGATGGCCTCGTCTGTCTTTGAGTCCTCGTATTCTTGCCAGATGGCCTGAATCTGCTCGCCGGGTACCCCACCATACACACTTCCCAGGAGCCTCTTGGAGATGTATTCTATGGTCTCAGACTCTCTCCTGTTCTTCTCGGGTTTGGAGACATCATCAACCGGGGTAATATCACCAACAAGGGACTCGGCCATGTCGTGGATTAGGCTCATCTTCATGCATCTGGCAATGTCGAGTTTGGACGAAAGGGAAGGCGGTGCAAGCATCGAGATGAGCGACATTCGGTACATGTGATCCGAAATAGACTCGCCGCTAAGGTAGAGCAACATTAGATATATCGCCATGCACCGTGGGGCATCCTCTAGCTTTGAAACTTTATGAGCTTACCGATTGATGTCGAACCGTCTCCAGCCTTCCCGCTTGGTTGTTTTGAGCTTTTCCAACATGTGGAAGAATGGGATTGGCGATTCGGAGCCCTCCTGGGGGGCACCCTCATCGATTGTCACCAAGACTTTGTCGACAGTCCAAGTCCCTTCGATGGAAGGTGCTGGGACCACGGCTGGGTCTACCCTCGCGGCCCTGGTTAGCGACTCCGAGGACCATATAGCGACTGGTAGTAGGCTTTGGGGGCCATGTTTACTTACCAATGAGCGCCGAGGCGCCCCCGTTCGGATTGCTGGCGGGCATGACCGTAATTGGCAGTGGATTTGACGGAAGCAGTATAAAGTTATAGGCCAAGAATGCCGGACTTGTTGCAAAAGCTGGGGGGAAAGGGAAGAGGCCAGAGGCAATAAGGCAAGTTTAGACTAGAAGAGAATTTGACATGTATAAATAAATCTGAAGCAAAGAATGCTGTGTCGCCTTAAGAAAGACGGATTGGGAATAACAAACGGATATGCCTAAGAAAATGCTGGGACAAGCGCCAGATGCAGCACAGAAAATACCAAGGCACACACGGTGACGCACCAACCAGACACGACAAGGAAGGTCGCAAGCAGCGGTGACAATGCTCTGCCCCACCTTCCCAGGAACCGTCCCGACGTCACAAGCAACAAATCCAGGCTTATCCATTGGACAGCATGCCTCGTCGCGCCCTACGCATCTGCCAAGATGGATCTCGATAAGCCGATAAGCATACTTTCAGTCTGCAACCCGTCCATCAACTGCCGGCCAACAGACCAATTCGGAGCCGGAATTGAGTCTTTATATGCATACACTCCAATCGACCCTAGTTTTCTAAGCCACTCCAAGACGAATATTCAAGCTCCAAGGTTGATGATTTATCCATATCCGCCTGATTCTACCTCCCTAAACAGTTACGATTATTCATTCTCGCATCTATGTTTGCTGTCAATTTGTTGTCCCGCTCGAAACTCCTTCTGGCGCAACTGCTCGCTTGCACGTCACAGTCATAGGACCCCTTCCTGCTTGGGATGACTTGTCCTACTGACCAACATTCGGCAATGGTGTTAGTTCAGTTGGGATGTGTCTTCCCTTTCCATTCTTCAACTCGGACAGCCACATCATCTCTATGTGCCGAGAAGGTCAATACACGTCCGCCCCGCTATGCTTACCCTCTAGGCCACGAAGCACCGGATCGGCCGTCCCAATGAGAAGCCGGAATCATAGGCTGCTCTGTTTATTGCCGAACATCTATCTTGACTCAGCCAAATCGCTCACTTTTGCGCTCCTGGCCTCCCCCTTTCGCCGGTTGAAAACTGACATGGCCAACCTCACGATCTTGGTCCTAGTCGAGACACAGCAGTCTCGCCCCCCCTCACCAGTTGCAATTCATCCAGAGTAGGTGGTATCCTTCTCATGCATCATACATGGCCTACGGCTTGTACAGCATCTCTAGGAAACGCGGGCCGAGGCGAGACAAGGTACAAATACCACCATGCCACAAGCTCATGGAGCCCTACTTGGTTAGGCACATTCCGCACCTCTCGACGACGTTGATGTTGGCATAGTCGTCCATGATGGGGTCTCACGGCACGCCGATTATCGTTTGAACCTGCTTCAACTCTCACATGTCATCCACATCTGTTCTGGGCATTGTATTGCTACTGGCGGATAGACCGGACGCCGGGAGCAATATCCTATTTCCCAAGAACTTGGCAAAAGCAATTATCGCGGCTCACATCCATTTCTTTTGAGATGTAGCGGTCTCGACGTGGGAGAGATGGCTGCATGACTCCGCATGCGCCGCCTATTCCCGTTCTTTATCCCAACTCGGTACCTGGAGCCCTTGTCATGGTGAATCTGATTCTCCCATGCTGATTATCTTCTCCCCAAGTCAAACAAAAGCTTCGACTGCCTCAATCTTGGCTATTCTAGAAGTTCGTAACCACGCGAATGTCCTATTCCAACCCCGGTGCTGGCTCCCGATGGCTTTCTGCGGTCGCACCAACCCAACGTCGATGTGTTCTAGATGCCACGCAGCTCGGCTGGACCTACAGTATATCGCAACCGTGCTATGGAGTCATGGACAAAGCTTGGGCCACGAGCGGGAAACGGAACCAAGAGTCTGCTCAAATAGGCAATGCGGTCTGCTCAATGAATCAACAAGCTTATCAGGATAAATTGGATCATATATATGCTCTCTGTTACACCAATACCACCAAACACCTTCTAACCCTCCGCCATTTCCTTACAGTCAGTCAGCCCACCACCCAACGAACGACGTCGAGGACCGCCTCGCAATTTGAGACCGAGCTCCCCGTGCTCTGAATAGGACAGGAAGCCGTCTGCGAACACACCCATGGCTTTTGAAGTGCTGTCAACTCTCACCTGTGGGGCTACTATTGGACTTCCCTTGTTCATATCCCCACGGAAACACATGGGGGCACATAAGAGTGGATACTCCGCATCCCGGACATAGAATGGGAACACGGCAGCCCCACCAGGTGGTACCTGTGACTCGGATGGCGCTCGTTGTTATTTTTGGCAACGGGTAGCGGCCAGCAGGTCTTCGATGTTTGGATATTACCGAAATATCCTTTAGGACGGCAGGTTTGGTTCCATCATCCATCCCATGGGCGGGCGTCGTAGTTCCACGTCCTCGAGTCTTGGACTACAAGCAGCAACCCAGTCACAGACCAGGGAAAACTGCACTGTTCTCGCCACGAACCATTGTTTTGATTGGTCGAACCACCCCTCCTCAATTTCATGCGGACTCTCAAGAACTGAACTACTGGATTGCGGGAGGTGTTTCCTTGAAATCACCAAATAGCTTGGCTAGACATGATCCCCAATGTCGGATGCTCTCGTTATAGTCCACAGCTAATATGAGCTTAGATCCATGAAGTCTGTGCAGTGAGATATACTGTGAAAAATACCCTGCGTCAGGAATCATTGGACCTTGGACGACCTGTCTATTTTTTGCCTTGTATGGCCCATCGCACTCCACAGTTTGCATCGACTTTCCCCAATTCTCAGCCGTATCGTTCGTGCTGCACTCCGTACTTCCAACCTGGGAAAATACATACTAGCAATACTTCATACCTGTCCGGATTCCAGCTGTTGTTATCTAAGTCGCCTATCCCGCCCACCATTTCGAGCCGGCAGTCAGCTCAAAGAGAAAAACAAGTGGAAGAATTATATGGTGTCAACCATTGGAATTGTCCGATATAAACCCCGAGAGGAATAGGCGATATTGACCTCCTCCTGGTTCCCTTTCTCAGGCTCCTCCGTTTCTCTTCCTATTACCCCCTTTATCATTGCAAATAAGATCCGGATCCTCCACAGGAACCAGGTCTCGTCTGACCACCTACCACTCTCGCGGAAAAAACCAAGCACGCGACCACCAGGAAAGGGCGGGCAAGGAGGATATTTCGACTGCGACAGGCTCATTGTGGTTTCCTTCGATGATACCCTGGGGTTGCCACACCCCGCTCCATATCAGTCCTCGACACCATAGATGAAAAGCACCGCTAGCGCCATTTTCTTGTCATACTCTAGCTGTGTGATTTCCGTTCTTTTCAAGACCCCTCTATCTAGTCTCTAGCCTCGCATCTCGTAACCACAACCAAGTGGCGCGCTGGCCTGTTGTACTAATTGCTTTGGTAGCTTTTCACTGCCCACTTCCAACACCCAACACCTACATTCCATCTCCGCTATCTCGTTGCCACTAACCATATTCAGCCGCTGCCGTTTGCCCCTTCGGGATTGCATACATGAGTCTAATCCTACTTGTCGACCCGAACGGTGTCAACTCCCGCCTCCAGTTGGCCCGGGTGCCCACCTGTAGCCACCAACCCCATCTACAATCCCTATCCTACTGCTGGCTTGCTCTCAACACCGATCCCCGTCGTATACCAGCCGAGGTCATTGCTTTGGCCGCCTCATTAGACCATTTGTAGGGGCATGCTAGCGTGTCTAGAAAACCCCGGATCCCGACGATACGGGTTCCCGACCGGCTGATGAGACACCTATATAGCCCAGCTCTCCCCAGGTTGTACAAAAGTGAAGGTCAATGTGAATTATCATCACTTCAAGGCGCTTCCAGTAATTTTTATATTCAACTTCGCCGCCACTAGTCTGTCCTTTCCCCTTCCTGGCTACCGTCTCCCGCCTCTTTCTAAATTCGGTCATCGCAGACTTCTCAATCACCGAGAAGCGTTCGTTGCTTCGAAATCCCCTTTCCTTTCTTTGTATGCATCATATGAGCATGAAGGTAAGAGCTAGCTCAGTCATTAGGATCCCGTCTCCTCGATTCTCCCTCTTGAATGCTCTACGATCTTGACTCTCTTGTCTCGATAATATTCAAATGGAGAGTCTAACAATATTTACAGTACTCCACCATTCTCTCAATGGCTCTATGCCTTCCTTCGGCCGTGGTGAAGAGTGCTCCCGTCGACACAACGTCCACGGCAGTAAACACAACAGACGTTCAAGCCTCCGCGGCCGAGAAGGTGCCCACATGCAATTCAGACGCCCTCATAGACTATTGCCTTCAAAGTACTACTACGATCTGGTGCGACTCGAACGGCCTTCAGTACAAGAACGCCGAGGTGAAGAAGAAGTGCGAGGGCGGCTGCCAGTGCTCTCTATCCGGTATGGGGGGATTCCGATAGACCAAAGGCCTCTAATTGCGTGCGATAGTCCTAACAGAACAACGAGCAGGATTGTGAGGAATCTGATATTACCTGCGACGATCGTACAACCCCCCAAACGCCGTCCCAAAAAGAATCACAACCTATTCTTACCGCCTTCTCGAGGCGAGTCATACTGCCATCCACAGATGCCATTCTTCTGCTTCTCGTAACCGACAAGATATCGTGAGGCTGCACCCTGTGCCTCACTCTCTATTCATCATGCGCTCGGTTCCCTCTGTCAAAGAGCACAACTGCCATTCGTCACCGTGCGGTTCCGGCCATTCGAAATGGGGCACAGTTAATCTCGTTGTCCCCGCCTCACTGCGGCGATATTATAACATTCTTGTATGTAACTTTTGATTGGGGTTGTACCATTTGAAGTAAGTGAGCGGCGTTCATAGTATGTTTCCTGGTCATTAGTTTTGTATTTTTTTCCGCCCGGGGAGGTAAAATTAGGAATCCGCTGGCATTTATGGGTATCACTACGGCTTAGGGGGTAGATGCTACCTGAGTTTCTAGTTGATACCCGAGCAAACTATATGTAACTAGTAAGGGAGAAGAGACAAGGCCAGTTACGGTGAGAGACAGACCCATCTGCGACTTGCAATGTACTGTGTAGACCTTCTGTATGCAGCACGATAGCTACGCCTCGTTTTCTTGCTGAGATCTAAAAAAGCCCACTCTACGTGCCACATCTCTGCAGATGCAGGTGAAGATTGCCGACACATACACTAGGAAGCCAAACTGCCGACTGCATCGTACTGCGCGGCTTGGTTCCCAGCTCCCATATATATATATGCGAGGCCGGCCGAATATGTTTTAGAAACTAAGCAACAAACACGAAGAGGTCAATAAAGCCAAGCGACTGCCGCCTTCACCGCATTCCAAGAGCCAGGACCCCGGTACGTTATACAAATTTGTCAATAAAAACTGTTTTCTCTTCTCGGGAGGTCGTTGGTTAGATGCAACAATAACCAGCAAACCCCATGACCTCAATTATATCGATACAACATTTAGGGTTTGTACTATCTTGCTTGCCAGAGCGTGTCAAACACATCGCCACCAGTCTTAGATACCGGGCTATGAGGCATACTCATGATTCCACATAAGCCCCGATGCATTTCTAGTTAAACTTCAGCGAAATCGCCCCCCCCCGCGGTGAGTCCCCAAGCCAAACAGCTGGTCGACGTGTTAAGGTATGTAAAAATAGACCAGCGGAGAGTATTGTTCTACAAAGGGCATCCTTGGGATGAGCCTAAAATAAAAGAGATCATCATCGAGAGGAGATACGGCGGCAATATAGGCACTGCTCTTGTTAAGAGATGCGGGTCGCTTGCATGGAGATTACGTAAGATGCTGCTGACTCACATCTCTCTCAAGCATAAGAAATCCCTTGATGGTCGTGCATATCTGTATAGGAATAGGCATCAACTAACAAAACTACTACTAAGGAGTAGAAAACCCCTTTTGGGTTGCAAAAAGGAAGCTGATAGCTGTTCTGCTACGTTACTCTTTTCTTTCTTCCATCGCTTTGACGGTGCTTATTTTTCTGCTTCATGAAGATGCTTTTCACGGTCCAAAATGACAAGCAACAAGTCAAAATCGGTTCCTCTCTGCTGCGGATATCATACCGGAGAGAGGTTGCACCAGACAAGCACCACCTTGTTGCTCATCGGCTTTGAAAAGGCTCCCTCCCTCGTGTCGCAAACTATCCCCCCCCCGACCCGCCCAAAAAAAACCTGGTGGTGCAATAAACGCAAGACATACACCGGAACAATCACAATGACAACCATGGAACCAGCCCATTGGAGGGGATCATAATAAGCGGCCATCTCAACGGAGATCAACAACGAGATCTTTGCCACCCCGGACACAGCCCCGACGAGGGCCCAGCCCCACCGCCCTCGGGTTGATCCATAGCGCCAAGCGTCAAGGATAATGCCCCAAACCTCATCCTTCAACTCTAATCCACGATGACGATGCAAATGCCGTGCATCTAGTGCATTTACCAAGACTTACAGCCGCAAACCCGCTGCTTGGTATGATGTTTTGCATGCCAACTTTCCCGTCTCTCAAGAACCCAAGAGCCAGCTTCCTCGTCGACTAGGAAGTTGAAATAGATGGGGTGACAGGGGGAAGCCCTCTATTTATTTTTCGAGGACCAACCTGACGATGGCGTGACCCCACAATTGGAGAGCTGAGGCTGTGAAGGTCATTTCTCGGCTCTCCATTGGTTCTTGGAAGAAAAAAGGTTCAGCGCTCTGCGCTAGCAATTTTTTCCATAATCTGTTAGGTGCTTTCCCTCACCCAACCCTGGCCCCGCGGGTCCTTTGGTGTCAAATGGCCGAAGTAGATTTCCCAGTGAGCTGTGCGTCTGCGTCTATTTCTATTAGGCAGGTTCCTCTCGCTTTCGTCCGCGCTAGTGGGGAGCCAGCCCCTCCTGCATCCTCGAATGAATAAAAGGAACGGCCAAGCCCATTTCCAGCTCTCGTTCTCGTGGGTTCTCAATTCTCCTTGGCGTATTTCTTTTCTGCTACTCTTTAGTTCACGATCGGCACCGAATGGAATTGACGTGGTTGGGTTAATCTTCTTTTTAAAGGCACACACAAGTCGGGAATCCCTGCCGCGACCGCTTCTCCTCGCTTGTAGGGCTGAATCCTCTATTTTCTCTGTGTGGAGAACCTGGCAGCAAGCTGCGTCTCGGCCTACAGGAGGATTCCAATAAGAAGAGGCCATGTCTCACACGTACTCTCACATACCGAATCACCAGCAACAATACCAGTACGGAGGCGTCGAGGATCCTGTACAAGAGGTTCCCCAGCCTTCCTACAGCCAGCCACAATATTCATACCCGTCCGCTGCCTACTCACAAGATGGGACGGTGATACAGCAAGCCCACAGCCGGCACCAGCAGCCGGCGCCAACTCATCCCGCTCAAGGGTATGGGTTTGGAGGATACGAATATCAACAGCAACAACAATACCAGCCGGTCCAGCAGCAGGTCCAGCATTTCCAAAGCGACCCGATACCAGCACACTACGCCAATCAGCCAGGGGAGTATGACAGCCAGTATCGACCGGATGTGCAGGCATACCACGCACGCCATTCCTCAACATATATGGGCATCGACTCCCAGGATGGGGCGGCGCCGGTAGAGCTCGGTGAACCTCAAGTGCCGGCAAGTGTCCCATATGCGAACGACGGACGGGTGCCGAACTACAAGCCAGCACCGCTAAGGTGGTGGTTCATGGGGCTAATAATCTTGGCGTTGGGAGGTCTGCTTGCTGGTCTAGCATATGCGACATATGTGTTGCCAGAGAGTGACGAACACAGACTTGCGATTCCAGATGAGAACTCGGATTCGGATGGAAATTCCAAAAGGGGGTTGGTGATGGAAAGGCAAGAAGCCGGCACAACCACAGTGATCGCAACAACACCCACCACCAGCCACGAGGGGGCAGGTCAAAGACCAACGGAGGACTATGCGCAGGAAACAGTATCGACGCCGGCGGTTGTAACCGAGAGCAGGCCACCCGACGACTATGCAAAGGAGACCGTGTCGAGTCCAGTTACCACTCCTCCGTCCAACACACCTACGCCGGATTATTCTCGGCCGCCGAGCGACTATGGCAAGGAAACCGTGACTAGCACCCGGCCTCCCTCCGACTATGCCGATGGTCGCGTTACCAGCACGCCCCCGGTGCTGGGTGCGCCTCCCGAGAGCGACTACGGCGACGAAACAGTGACGATAACCCACTCTGATATCCCGGACGACTTCCTCGGCACCACGACCGTCTCCGGGCACGTCATTACGCGGACTGCAGACTGGGTGACTGCAGAGGTCACAACCATTACATCAGATGGTGTTGTGATAACATCAACAAGCACACCGAAACCATTCTCAACACCAACAACCCTCGTTTCTACAGATGCAACAGGCCATGTCGTGACGCTGACCAGCTCCGTGCTTGCGTCGGCAAGCCTCAGCACGGCCTATGACAGCAACGGAGTTCCAACGCAAACCATGACATTCCACCAAGCGATCCCCACCGATAAAGCCACGAGCGAAGCCACTGTTTCCATCCTTCCCAAGGGACACAATTTCATCGGGACCTTCCTCCCAACGCTGGCGACCGCGCTGCTCACCATCGTCGTGCGCATGGTGGATCTTCAGGCCAAACTCTACACTCCCTGGCACCGACTCACCTACTCCATCGGCTCTTCCACCAAGGAGTCTCTCTGCCTTCGTACATCTGGATGGCACTCCATCATCGCCTCTATGCGCGCAGTGATAGGGGGTGAGTTTCTCGTCTTCCTAAGTACCGTCTTGCTCGCTTGCTCAGCCCTCTTGGTACCGTTATCCGCCGAGTCTGTAGCACTCAAGCTCGAAGGCACGTGCACTCGCCTGAGCTTTTCAGGCTGTACCTTGAAACTCGCTGTCTTCCCGATCCCCGCAAAGGCCGCTTTGGGACTCATGGGATTCATGTTGCTCGTCGCAACCCTCCTCATGATTGTCCTCACACGGTGGCGCACTGGCGTGGCCGCAAATCCCTGGAGTATCGCCGGCGTAGCATCTCTCTCTACTAACCAGGAAGTCCGGCAGTTGCTAGTCAACTCCCTCCCCAACGGTAACCGCGCTATAAGTCACGGCCGACTACTCCGCGCTCTTCGCGAGCGCCACTTCCGTCTTGCCTGGTTCTACGGAAAACACAGCAGCCCGGAGTACGGCATCGTCCTCCACGATCAGTCTTGCTCGAGTCTCTCTGACCGCAGCAGCACCAAGGATGGTGGTAAGAAGTACAGCGACGCCGACGACGTCAATCAAGACTCTGCTATGGCCGAAAAAGAACTCCTCGGCACCCACAACACCTGGGAAATCGAGCGCAACCTCCCCTTCTCCATGCTCACCCCCTGGGGCCGCGCCGTGTTCCTCCTCTTCCTCACTGGCGTCGAAGTAGTGATTCTCTACTACAACAACACTGGCGGCGACACCGCCTTCGAGATCTTCATGGACGACCAAGGGTTCGGAGTCCGCTTCCTCTGGACCGCGTTGGGCGTAATCACAACCTTCTTCTGGTCCAGTTACTTCCACAGCGTAGCAACCTTATCTCCCTACACGCTGATGTCGTCGTCCGCAACTTCAGGAGGCCAACCAGCAAGCAAGTCAATCCTCCTCCATCCCCCCTCAAATCCCTTCTCCGGTCTCTTTCGCGCCATCCACCGCGGTCAACCCTACCTAATCCTCGTATCCTTCACCGCTATCCTATCGGAATTCATGCCTTTGATCCTAAACCAAATCCCCTACCGTCCCACGCAAACACTCCAGGTCCACAGAGTTACGTATATAGTCTCCGTGACCGTACTCTCCTTCATGATCCTCGTCATCCTCCTGTCATTCTGGCCGAAAATGGTTCGTTGGCCGCACATGCCGCTCGATCCCTCCACGATCGCCGGCGCAATGTTCATGGTTGCCGACAGCTGGATGATGTGGGGTTTTGAGGGAATGGGAGCGATGGGGAACATGGACGAGAAAGAACGGGACGAGAGAATAAAGGCAAGAGGCGAGAGGTACGAGTATGGTGAGATTGTTGGGAATGCTGGCACGGTGGGTGGCATGAGGGTTGGCGTTGATTGTGTTGATGCTGGGGGCGATAATAGGATATGAATACATGAGCGATAGGACAGGGGATTGTACATGGAATGGCTTTTCTTTGTCCATGTGTTATAAAGGTGTGTCATTTTTGGATAACTAATGTATAGGGCTAGCTGAGAGCAGTTGGAATAGGCGGAGTTTGCATGGACTGGAAAGCGTTTCCGTTGTCATAGACTTTTCCGGTGGAAGAGAAGGATATATCCCCAACATGTTTGTAGTTTTTTTCTTGGAGTTGCATTCCAGTACCCACAGGCGCCGATACAGTCACGATAGTCATAATAGCATAAAATGTCTCAAATATATACTCTAGCTGCCCACTATACAGGCACGATCATTCTTGATTGAGATACTATCGTCCCAACCAAAGCAATGCCATCCTCGTGATATCCCTTTCTGCTGGGACTTTCTTCAACCCTATCCGGGGTGCAGGGTGGCACTTATCTCGATGTTGTCACTTCCGTTCCTTTCGCGCATAGACTAATGTTCAGAAAATATAATGGCTGGGGGTATATAAGTGGGAGATGCCGCAATGGTGCTCAGCAACAAACACGGGGCTGCTTTGTCACCATCCTGTTATATATTCTTCTATCAGAATCATTTTAACAAGACCGTGTCATCTTCTAGTAGACACGACACAAGTAGTTACCACCCCAGTATCTTCAGGCATGAAGTGAAAACACCTCGAGATTCGGCATTTCTAACTTCTCGTCCTCGCGCCTCATGATGCCATATTGCCGACGGTCCTGCACTCTATCCATCGAAGCTCAAGGGGGGGTGGGACATATGATATGGCTTGCCAAGGGAAAGTTGGTTTCTGCTTATCGAGCACTTTATGATAACTATGCCCTCTAGCTCGCTGGTTTATCGGCCCAGATTATATTTTTAAGCTACTCCCTACTACAATATTTCGTCTTCTAGTGGCTGTTCTCTACATATATTCCACCACCCCACGTACGAAGGTCCTGTTTGCACGGAGTACCAATCTTTATTACGTAATTATTTCCCTTCCGCCGGTGAGGTTTCCCGGAATGGCGTCTGGGCCAAGCTTCCATCTAAACCTCCCAAGCCTCGCTTCGTCCAGCGGCACCAACCATCGTTGGATGCTTTGAGACAAGTCGTCTAGGGAGGCTGTAAACAAGAAATACTTAGCATTCGTGGATCAGGCGGGCCGCCGAATGCACTAAAAAATCATGTCATTTATGGCAATCCTAGCGGGTTTTCCACTGGGCGCAACACCACTTCGGGCTACCTACAGATAAAAGGCGTCCACCCAGTCGAAATTAGTGTCCTGGTGAGCAAACTGCGAAATAAACGAAGAAGAAAAGGCCGACCCGGGTTGTTCTCGAGCAGGCGGTTCCATATGATTAATCCTGGGGGTTTTCTGGTGCGCACGCCACAACCAACCTTTTGGTTGTCACACAACGACCCGCACCTTGGCTCGTGATCATTATGCCTCAGTCCCCACCGCGCGGGTGCAATTGCTCGCCCCAGTTCAACGAGCGACAACTAATAACTGGGAAGTGCTGGAGTTGGGCGGGCTCTGCGGTCGAAACGGGCAAGCTTGTATGGTGTTGTCGAACCACCTTCGTGGTCTCCAAGTAGCCGAGCAATCGACGATTTGACGGCAGAGCACAACCCGGCTGCAGTGTGATGCATCTGTATATAGCCTTAGTGCACATATGCATGCCGGCAGCACCGAGCGCCAGGATATTGTAATGCTCCTACCACCAAGCAGCATCCGCGTATGGAAGGTGCGTACGGGCCAGCAGTCACATCGCGACTGCCCACCAAGCTGCCTGCCAAGCTGCCTGCTATCCCGTAGAATGCGAAGAAAAAGATAGCCACGTCGAAGTCTACGCGGAGGAAAGTATCCAGTTGGTTACGCAATATTCGTACGGACGAGGGAACTTGATGCTCTGCCCTGGCACAACTTTCACTTGTTCGAACACCACGCCGAGACGTCGTCGTCGTCGTCGCCGGCGGAGCTCCGTCTGGTGCAGATGTTCTCCCGGGAACACCTCATATTGCACCTAGATTTTTGATTCCCAAAGACCACACTATATACTATTGCGTCTAAGGGGTTTTTGGCCCGTTTCACGTCTATTTCCTTCTCTGGGACCCCAGATAATCCTGCTCTTCCTTTGTGTGACCTTACTTTGCTGGCATATAGCCAGCCACCTTATTCCCCCCTCCCCCCCCCGGTACCGCGGACGCGAAACACCGCCGCACTCACAAGCACGAGGCATCTCGAAGAGGCACAGCCGCGCAATAAGTATCCAGTTGGCCAAGCACTATTCGTACAGTCCGAAAACCCCTCGATTCCCGAAAACGTGATGGGCTTTTCTCAGCGGAAACAACTTTGCCGCACCACCACCACTACCACAAACATCCATGAGCAGAGCTCCGATATATTCTCCCGACCCCCAAAAAAGACACCTGATTTGTGGATATACGCCCATTCTTGTGTCTCGTACGAGCGCGCGCACCGTAGTCCGTCGTGTAGGCATGCGCACCTGCGAACCAGGAGACATGTTGGACACAAGTCGCAATAGCACATGCCAGACATAACAGAATACTCGGCCCCTCGGCGTTCGATTAGATAGGACGGATGACGGGGGAAAGTTTCCACTGGCGCGATAGGCAAGGCTAGGCAAGCAAGCCACATCGTGGCGTCCGGCATTTATGCACTTGACAAGAATTACCCGTCACTGTTTCAAGCGCTTGCCGTATGACAACCCTACTAGATAAGGTTTCTATCCCCACCTTTTGGTTTTAAGCCTTACTTGCATTAGCATTCGGTAAGCTGTCTGACGGCCCCACTACGGCTCTTTTTTGAGACCTGCGGGCAGGCACGCGATAGCCCCCGACTAGACCAAGTCTGCCACCAATGTACAGCGGCTTACAGCGGTGCGAGGCTCTGAGCAGTCGCGGGCGCAAGGCAGAGAGAGGTCTCACAGTTAGCAGGCAAATTCACAATCAGAGACAGCCTCCACCCCCACGAGTTATCGGCGCCGTTCTATAGGGTTCCCCACCACCATTCGAACTGCTTGGCCCCCTCTTCATCTGGCTTGTTGTCCCATGATTATCCCACGTCCTGGGATGATCTTGGCTGCTTAAAACTGATAGAGGACCACAAAAGTGAGGTGGTCGAGGTGCTTCTTGGCGCCTCCAAGTGCGTCTCTGTGCATATAGGATTCCTTCCCCTGCCAGCCTCGACGCCCCGAAGAAGTTGGTCTCCCCATCGCGATGGAGTTTGTCCCCACGCTCTAGTAAAGCCTGGCCGCCTCTTGGCACACATAAACTGCGGTGTGTATTCTTTTAGCTCAACAAAATAGGAGAGCCCCCTATGAAGTTTACACAGTCAGACACTATAAAAGCATACATGCACACTCACCTCATGAGCGTTGGTGCTGCACACGTCGTCGCCCGCGGCGCACTGGGCAGATGCCATGGCAAGAGACAATCAAGAGATACACAGGTCCTCAGGTGCAGGATTCCTTGGATTCCCCGATCCCTAATCATTATTGGACAATCCAGACCCAGGCTTGCGACTGCTCCAAGAAATGGTGCCAGAATTGGCTGGCCCTGGCCAGCGCCAGTGCTGACTGTGGCATGCGAGCTCTCCTTGGCTAACGTCACATGTACCTTCTAAGTGGCAACGTCCTGGTCACCATCCTGGTTGGGACTCCCCACTGAATTGCGCCTCGTCTTTCCTGGGACCTTCCCAAATTTATTATTTCAGCGTGGCTTTTGTCCTCTCCGTACCAGGTACTTTTACCCCTCCGTCTCGACACCTTGTCTTGTCTTGCTTGCCTCGTCAACACCTCCAGTCTTCTTCTTCACCTCTCCCTCTCTTCTTCACCTCTGACTCTCTTCTTCACCTCTCCCTCTCCCTCTCTTCTCCACCTCTTCCTCTCTTCTCCACCTCTTCCTCTCTTCTCCACCTCTTCCTCTCTTCTCCACCTCTTCCTCTCTTCTCCACCTCTCCCCTCTCCCTCTCTCCCCAACCAGTTGAAATACCGCCTCTTACGCTAGAGCTTTTGTTTCTCTCTTCCGACCGACGAAGACCAAGACAGCGACAACAATAATTCAACATATTCACCTTTGAGTCGTCGCCATGGGCGTCATGGATAAACTCCGCAAGGTAGGCGGCTGGATCGCACCGCCGCCTGAGAAATCGGAGGCCGATGGACGCGACCAATGGCCGTCCCGCGCCGCCTTCATCCTGGCATCGTGCGGTGGTGCCGTCGGTATGGGTAACCTCTTGCGTTTCCCGTCGCAAGTCTACAACAACCTGGGGCTGCAGTGGTTCATTCCCTACCTTATGGCCATCTTCCTCCTCGCCATCCCTGCCCTGGCCCTCGAAATCGCATGTGGCAATGCGTATCGCGGTGGCTGCGTCGTCGCCTACAACGCCGTTCACAAGCGTCTGAGGGGTACTGGTATGGCACTCAACTATGTCGGATTTGTCGTCGTCATCTACTTCGTCCCCATCTTGGCATGGATCATGGTGTATTTCCGAGCCTCCTTCACCAGTCCCTTGCCATGGATGGGCAGAGGCCAGGATTTCTTCGACCATACGGCCATGTCTGCCGTCGAGCCAACAACAAACGATGACGGCTGGCTGTCCTATCCCGATCTAGGATTCTCCGGCGAGCTTGTTGGCTGGAACGCATTCACCTGGTTTGTTGTCTGGCTTTGCATGTTCCGCGGCGTCGGATTGACTGGCCGTGTTGTCTATTTCACCATGGGTCTGCCCATCATCATGACCATCATTCTCATCGGCCGCTCATGCTCGCTCGACAATGCTAGGGAGGGTGTTAAGCTTTACTTCGCCACCTGGCATGGTGAGAAACTGGGCGGCGCAAAAATCTGGACCGATGCTGTCGGCCAAGTCTTCTTCTCGACTGGTGTGGGTTTCGGATACTACACGGCCTACGCTTCCTATAATCAGCAATATTCGAACGCAGTTCAAGATGCCGTCATTATCGTCTGCAGCAACTGTCTTTTCGAGGCAGTCGCTGCCTTTGCCGTGTTCGGTATTGTCGGTTTCTTGAGGCTGTGGCCAGATGAGAACCCTCCCATGGCCAGTTTTGCTGTTGGTTTCGTCACCTATCCCGAAGCCATCACGCAAATGCCGGGAGCCAACTTTTGGGCAGTTCTATTCTTCTTCACTCTCATGCTTTTGGGTATTTCTTCGTCTTTTGCCATGCTGGACGCCGTCGTCACTCTACTCATGGATTCGGACTGGGGCATGAAGGCAAGTCGGCCCATCGTGGCCACCACTTTGGTCGTCCTGTGCTTCCTTCTCGGTCTTCCCTACTGCACGCATTTCGGCACGTACTTCCTCAACGGAATCGACTGGGGCGTCAACAACATTGCTCTTGTCTTCGTCGTCTGGGCTGAGTGCGTCGGTGCCACCACGATATACCGCCACCAGGACGTGGTTGGCCAAGTCGGAAAGATTTCTTTCTACGTCTACAACGCCGGATTCTTCCTCGGCCAGATCCTTGGTGTCGCTGTCGGCAATGCTGTCAGTCCCGAGGCCGGTGCCGGTGTTGGCTTCGGTCTCTTCGTGGCCGGTCTCATCGTCTCGATGGTGACTTCCAAGCGCCCCGAAGCCCTTGCGGCAGTACCCAAGTTGTTCACCAAGAGCAAGTACTTGAGTGCATTCTACTATGTCGCGTTCTACTCTGTAAGTTTTCTCGGCTTGTGAAACGAGCACTGTCTACCCAGTCCCACCATGTACCTACCTGCCCTTACTTTTCTATCATGGATGCTAATTGTCTTGAATCGTCTAGGGCAACCGCCTCCGCCATGACCTCAACCTTATCATTGGCCAAGGAAAGAACTGGGCCCTTCCCGCCTTCTGGGCTCCTCTACTCCGCTACATCACCTGCCCGATCCTCGCCATCGTGTTCAGCATGGCGTACGCCGGATTCCAGGACTACAAGAAAGATCCCATGTACATCATTGGCATTGTGGCAGGGCACTTCCTGCTCCTCATCGTCATCTCTGGTATCATTTTCCCGAAGTGGTTCAACTGGTTCGTGCCGGCCGATCGCTTCGACGACGCCGACCTACCCTACGCCCCGGGTGTTCCAAGGGACGCCATCGAGGGCGAGCACGCTGACCAAACGATGGAGGTGGGAGACTCTGGAAATCTGTCTCCATCCAAGACGCCGTCAGAAGAAAAGAAGGTTTCGTCGGAATGATTACGACAGGGGAATATGGGCTGCGGTTTCCCTTTGTTTGTTTGTGATGATTGTCCTGTTGTCAGGTGAATGATGTGCCGTGTTAGAGTGATTAACAAGCGTGATCTGTGTTGTTCATTTGTCACCACCACGTATCAACTCGGGAGAAGTGCATGCTTGAATGGGAAGGATTCTGTGTGGGGGGAGGCGCAAGCAGTCGCTCACAGCAACACGGTGTTCTAGGTAGCTCCTAGGATCCGTCAGGATACCAAAGTTTATTTAAGTGATTAGTGCTTCTTTGCCGCTCTGTGTGTTCCTTCTCACTGCTCGCTTCTGGCCTTTTCTGGACAGACTCGGTTCAGACCGAGTTTCGCAGACCAACAAAACCAAACAAGACAAGACAAGAACATCCACACCGAACCCCGCCGGATACTCCGACAACTACCACTAATTATCTAGGATCTGAGAGATATCTTCCCATTCCCATTCCGTGCCCACCCACCTACCTTTCCCCCCCAAATCCTTACCGGACGCTGTTATAAAATGCGTGAGGCTACTCGCACTTCCAAGGTCTATGCGGTAAATGTACTAACCTCATCCCTCCGTGATAACTAACTTGTAGTGATGAAAAGAAAATAAAGGAGAAGTCGGTGTGCATTAGGATTAGCTGCATATTAGTACATGATTACTCCCCTTACATCTCATCCTCGTTCTTGTCTCGTAATCAGATGTTCTAACTCCCGGGTTGTTCTACTTCATATTATTGGCAAAGCTCTGTCAAAGGAAAGGTCACGCAGGACCCAAAATCGAGGCTTTGAATCGAGACTGGTTACCCACCCCAGAACAACCACCATATTCCCAACCTATCACTAGTGGCGATCACCTACAAAACGCTTGACAACTAGATAGCTCTAGCACTACTACTATCTTCGCTACCAACAGTAGGTTCCCCAAGACAGGCGACCTAGGTTTCGTACTTGCTCACCCACCCACTTACCCGCTCGTGCGCACCACGCCCACCTTCAAGAGACGACCACAGCCCCGTTCCTGCTTTATGTGTGCTAGCGAGTAATATATTCGAGAGTGGATAAATTTTTGGATCTGGATCGATAGATTTTTACACTAAGCGGATATCTATCTGGCTGTATCACTTCGTATATAATATCAATAGTTAAGCTTTTGCTTTAAATTCTAATAAAAATTTAAAATATAATATTTCTTTTAATTTTTATCCAATTAATATTTCTTTGCAGTAGTTTTTATTATTTGTTTCTTTTTACGTTTGAATCCTACTTGCGGATCCCCACACCTGCCTTTGCAAATAAGTCGAGCTGAGACAAGCTGGGCGGATCAAAATACCGTCTGGCCTCGAAGTTCTCCCAACTGCTAGTTCAGGGGAATATATACAACATAATAATAACCATCAAACAGTTCCCAAATTGCCTCTTTAGCCTTTTCCTTCCCCGCCATTATCCTCAGGCCCGGTACTATAACCAAAAAGGTACCTAAACAAAACCCTAAAAATATATAATAATATATATATATAAATCTTATAATAAATCCCATCCTAATATAAAACCCCTAACCTTATTCTTTTTATTTATTTATTCATCCATAGCATTACCTTTACTCATCTTACAGAATCCATTCAACCTTATCCACTCGCCTTCTTATTTAAGTATCCATATACATGCTCGCCCGCCAAATTACGCCCTTCGAAATCCATATTTAAAAGTCCCATTTATCATACATACCCACCAACCCTAAAGCGCAATTCTTTAATTCTTTAAACTCCGAACCTCAACTCTTTACTATCCACTCCCCCCCCTCTCTCTCCTCCCCTTCTACATTTCCCATTCCCCATTCCCGTAAAAACATACTCCTTATCCATATAATCCATATATATATAAGTATATTATTAACCCTCCCCTAACCACACCAATCCTAATACCCCAAAGAATAAAAAAACCGCCCAATATATTTATATCCTTTTACCGCAGTTAAAAATACAACCTACTCGTGCGTTTATAAAAAAGCACATAAAATAATTCCCTGCAAATAAACCCTGGATAAATTAGTAAAATAACTCTTATTATTTACCCGCTTATTAATAACTATAACCATTAATAATTTATAATCTTAATACTTATAAATAAGTATAATTATTAAATATCCCAATACTTATATATTAGTATATAATCCTGGCTCCCTTTTCGCTTATATAAAAAACTATATACATATATTATCCTTGCTTTAATATTTTATCATTATCACGCTCCGGGTAAATATCCATTAGCCTGGGGGGGGTTTATCTTGATATAATCATGGATTCGTCCATGCCTACATGACGGCTGTGAACATTCGCATTATTATCCACGCCACAACTCCTTGATTCTTTTACCGGCTGCCTACTTACTACTAATCCATACATTACTGGAGACAGTCTCCTAACTTTCAACACCACAAATTATGCCTAGTTGGGACAGTAAGAATCTACGATCACAGCTGCGCTAAGAATCAATACACATTCACATCACGGTCTGAAAGCAAGCACACTCAAACTTAGAGATCCCCAAACTCCATTCATATATAGAAAGCCATACCTAGGTAGCATCAGTCATTTGCTTTAGCAGCATACCCAGGCAGAAGCTTGCCGTTTCCACTTCTCTTTCTTTTTTTCATCGGTTTTCTGTCAGCTGTAAGCTAATCGCCATAAACGAAGCCAAATTGTATAATGCCGAAATGGATATTCGCTCCCACCCAATCAGCATCTCTTTGCCTGCATGCCGTATTCTGTCCGAACGCATCACGAGTCCCATCCATCCATCATAACTACATCCAAAAATGAGAGGGGGTATAAAAGTAGGGTATAATTTTTTGGCCATGCCGTCGACCCAGGGGTATGGCGGGCGACAGAGGGTGACTTGAACATCATAACTGCAAAGTGGTATATATTTTTTTGACGTGAGGCAATCGACTCGAGCAAAGGACGAAAATTATAAACCTGCACAACCCACCCGACGACATGCAGGAAAAATAACAAGAAAAAAAGCAGACTAAATGCATCGACAAGCAAACATGACCGGGGTATTTTGCGCCGTGGGTATATCCAGCCCTGGGTATTTCATTCGAGGCTTTCTAATACAGGGGAATCTAACGAAAAGGTCCAGAAAGTGGACCGGGGTATCCTGAATTCGCAGAATGAGAAGTGGATGGCCGACCGCTGTCGCCGGAGGGCCGGGTATTGTGTCGCGGAGTCATGTCTCCAGGTGTCGCAACGTTGTTGGTGTGTGTGTTGCTGACGCTCAGCTTGGTGGGATCGGGAGCATGGCTGCTGCTGCCATTGCTAAACGGTCTCGGGGCCCAGATGTTGCCGCCGTTATTTGCGCCGCTGTCGTCGTCTGGAAGGTTGACGCCACTGTCATTCCAAGGATTTCTCTCCAAATTGAAGCTTCGGGTCGACTCTATGGAGATGAGGGACGTCTTGGACACATTGGTAGAGCCCCTGAAAAGGCTTGCCGTAGACTGCGAGCTGTTTTTGCGGCGGTCCAGAAACGACGACAATGACGACATACTGCTCAGCTTGCGGCTAAACTGGGCGAAGTTCGTGGACCGGTTCTGCTGGGGCTCTTCCCCAAATGTCGACCTGGCGGGGGACTCCGGCGGGTTGTTGACGACAGGCTGAAGGACCTTGGAGTTGAAAAACGGGTAAGAGTCGCTGAACGTGTTGGAGTCGGGGCGGGGAATGCAGCCCTTCACAAATGTGATGTCGAGGTTAGCAGAGGCGAACTGCGACTGCAGGTAGTCTTGGGCGTCGCGGACGGCTCCTGCGTTGTTGCGTGTAAAGGTGCACAGAATGGTCACGGTTGGGCCATCGTCTTCAGTCCGCTCCTCGGGGTTGTGGTGGACTGATAAGGCAACCTCCCACTGCGACTTCACCTTCTGTTTGATATCGTTGGTGAAGGTAGCCGACTCGAGGAACTTGACGAGCTCGACAGAATGAGGAAGAACTAGCTCGTGGTTGTCGGGAACCATTCCGAGGAGGGAATCGACAAAGTGGGGTATGTGCCATTCGGGCCCCTTGACAATGATCTCGTCACTGGCATGTTCCGAGCTAGGGATGTTGCACTTGCAGTTCCACGTCTTTTCAAGTTCCTCGATTTCGTGCAGACGGGTGAGCAGCTGGCGGTGATAGAGGCGGTCGACCTCCACCTTCTGGGTAGTGAGCTCAGAGTCGGCCTGGTCTACCATGTCAAGAATTTCATTCTTAACCAGGTCCAAGTTTTGAGCGTTCCGAGCAGGGGTGCGGCAGATGACATTTTCAACCTTGACGTCGTCATCCTCGCGACCAAGCCCACCGCGGTCCATCGCATTGCTGAACTTGACAAATACCGAATGCTTCTTCATGATGCGTTGAATGTGCTGGCCTCCAATGCCGATGATTCGCTTGTGGTACTGGTCGGGGACGTGGAACGAGATGGAGGCGGGCATCTCAGCTTCGACAAGATCGAGTCCATGTTTTAGCTGGCTGTAGCTTCCGGCGTTAACGTCGATGTTGAAGTTGTACTCGTTGAAGCCGTCAAACATTATCTGAACATTGGACTGTCCCATAATCTTGTTGATCTTGCCATTCTTTTTTCCAGACACAAACTCCTTGTGTTCGTTTGCCAACTCGATTTTGACCTTGATCTGGTACTGGCCGGTGGTGAAGAATGGGAGCTCAGACATGAGCTTCAGGCCTAGCTTGACGTTGTCATCGAAGCCGTAGAGCGTGAATGTCGTTTTCTCATAGATGATCTCCGCCTTGGACGTGGCGCAGATGTTTCCAAGAGTGTTGCGGAGCTCCATATTGTTGGCGTGTTGGGCGGGAACCATGTGTTGAATCCACCACGTAGCGCTGTAGAACTGCCCAGCAATGCTCATAATATCCTTGATTGTCTTGTCAACGAGGCCCGAATCGCTGCCCTGCACTCTAAGCGAACCCCGCTGGCTTGCGAGGGGATTCCAGTTCAGGAATGTCCCGTTGGCCTCAAGGATCTTGCGTATCTTGGGCACGTGGTTGACCAAGATGGAGTCCACCTTTGCGGATGAAATGTGGACGTCCTTGAGAAAAACCCTAGTCGAGTTCGCCATGTGAAGAAGCCTTTGCTTGGCAACGCTGATATTGCCCGGGTTTTCACCCGTGATGTAGACCTCGTCCGTGTTGCGAGGAGCCGCATTCGGTGCCAGGAACCGTGTGATTTGAGCATGTGGGGGTGGGAAGTAGATGGCTGTCGAAGTGGACGACTCGATAAGCTTAATATTCTTCTTGTTGCGGCCGCATGCAATCATGTGCATGTGGTTCTCAAGAGTAACTGTATCAACATACCGTCCAAGCTAGATGCAGCACATGGATTAGCGACTGAAAGCCTTGGCACCCACCAATGGACAAAGTTCATGAATGAAAGACCTACCATCTTGTCGATCTCGATCAAGACCCTGGTCTTGGCATGCTCGATCGAGTCGATGTCGCCGTAGATAGCAACCCTCCACCGCTGATCTACTCTCATCTCGATTTCACTACTAATGCCCTCGATGATGGGCGTTAGTTTGGGTCCCAGGAGGAAAATGTCCACTCCGGTGACAGCCGAGATAAAATCCAACCACTCGGTGACTTCATGCTTGATCTCGCCCCTGGCCATATCACAAACAAGGTTTCCGGCGATGTCGATGGTTGTGCATTGCTATCAAATGGTGAGCTATCAGCCAGCTGCTAGAAAGGAGGCATTGGGTTATGGAGCAATTACCAGCGAGTGTGGGAGGTCGTTGAGAATCGTTTCGCGGCTCTTCAAGACGAGATCAGGAGACCCGGACAGCTGCACGGTTGTAGTGTGCTCCTTCTTGTCGGAGACAGTCGTGGTCACCTGGGCGTCGATTGGAAGAGGTCCGGTGGTTAGGGCGTCGCAGGTCCTACGGAGAGTCGCCAAGTTTTGGGCATGCACGGGGAGATCCCAAATAGGCACGTCGTTGGGTGCCTCAACAGGATGGGTCCATCGCATCACGGCATTCCTGTTAGCGTGGAGTATATCCTCCACATCGGGGCCAGCGAGCTTGGCGGAGAAGGGGACGTTGAAGATGTAGAATATAGGTGGATCCTCTCTTTGGGGTGGCGGAGGCGGGTTGGACATGGACTTGTTCAGGTTGGTCATGGGCGGCATGCCACCACCCATGTTCTGCATGTTGTTTTGCATGTTATTCGGTCGCCCGAATCCCAGACTGGCTGGGTTCATCATCCGTTCCGACCATGTTCGCATGTTGCTGAATTTGTTCATGATGCTCGTTGATGATGAGGTGGGGGGGGGGGGGGGGGTATGAGGAACCGAGAGGGCCGTCGGGAGCCTAGTACCGGAAATCGAGCGAAGGAACCAGAACTTCGATATCAAAACGATTGCCGAGGGTTGACACAAACATGAAGGTATCCCACTGTACAGTCCTAGTAGTCCAGTCGGAGTGGGTGGAAGGTGGCTTTCGTTTTACCGGCAGGCAATTGAACCTGTTCTTTTAGGGGTCCAGCCTCCTACTGCGGAGGGAGCGCGAGACAATGCAGCTCAAATTCACAAATGAACCCAATACCTTGGACGGGTTGCTCGTCTACTTCGGGACCGAGATTTCGAGATGGGTATCAGATGCTGTCTAAAAGAAGATAACGATGAAATCTGGATTCGAAAAAGGCTCCGGGGTCCCTTCGATGGTGACGCTCCAGGTATGCCGGACAAATGGCCGAGTTGGTGTTCCAGATGACGAAAGAAAATGAATAGCTGGCTGGGGGTTGAATGAAAGAGAGGGGAAGGGAGGAGGAAAGTTTATAGATGGGTGAATGGGAATGTGCTTTCGGCGGCTGAAAGGCACATTGGTGGTGGGGATGATGAGAAGCAAAAGGAGGGGAGAGAAAGTACGAAAGATGGGAAGAAGGAAAATTGGTGTTCCAACTGTCATGTGTGCGCGAGGAGGAGGAGGAGGAGGAGCAGGAGGATACAGCACTGTGTGGCCAGGTGGTAGTGCTAGTAGCAACGAGGGATGGAAAGTGTAAGCAACGAACGGAGAAAGGTGTGGGCGTAAGTTGATCATTGCCGCCATCTATGGGGACATGGGGGATAAACTAAGCAGGAGCGGACTGATAAGTCAAAAGTACCTGAGCTGTGGGGCAAGATAGGAGCACCTGCACTAGCGTTCAAAAATGTACCTACCAGGGTAACAAGATCCAGCCTAGACGGTCGTCCCTGCTAAACTCTACTGTATCCATTGCTGGGAAACCCCTAGGCCGGTCGCCCCAGCAGGTGGTCACAAGGTACATCCTATGGATATAGCTACAGTACCTCAGAATTATGAGGAATTATTACAGCAAGAATCACATCCCGATGAACTGGTTGAGGAGCCCCGATCTATGGAGAGGGAAGTGTGTGATGATTCTCCGTAGACATGAACAGAACCCTACTAGTAGTAAGCCCAGCTAGTTGCTATCAACCAATGCCATTTTCCTTAGTTTACAATGCGATGGAGATTGAGAACACGGAGAATTTGAGGTCTGAATTAGGGAGGATCCTTAATGGTGCCTATTTTTATTTTCCTTCTTGCAGCAGTGTTCAGGCCCTTACTTTGATTTGTTTCCAACAGTGGTCACGCACTGTAGAATGGATTGATGTCTTGTACGGATCTGTACTATGGTCGGAACACAAGCGGTCACTGCAGCTGGATCTCAATACCCTAGGAGACATGCACTGATTGATGGCTTGTGTTCATTATTATCCAAGATAGCATAGCCTGCATATGAGCAAATATAATGACTAGGCATTGAGTTAGATTTATTATTGAAATTAACCATAGAGAGGGGACTGGGCAGGATCACCGTTCTTCAGTACATACGTGTGTTGGTAGCAGCGCAGAAAGTTATCATCGATTCGCACACTTTCCGTACAACAAAATACGCTCTCTGGGCAAGTACAATAAACGTACTGCGCAAGTATTCGCAGTGCCAGGTACATGTGGAATAGAGCAAGGGGCGCGGGGGGGGTTGCTGCTTGATTCGGTTGTATCCCGCTTAAGTACCAACTCAGCTAGTCACATGTACCAGCCAATACGTTATGGGCGTGGGGAGTACTCGTTCCTACCCGAGTCGCTATTAGACCATGTCTTAAGCTCGAATTTTGAGGAAGAGAAAGGGCTTTCTCGGCGGCAGAAATAGTTGTGTACGCTGTAAAAGGAAAAAGAAGACAAATATGAATTTTGATCCAATCTGGAGGCGTTGGCTTTGCTCGTATTTCGAGGGTACCCATGACATAGACGTGAATTTCGCGTCGTGTTGCAACTTGCCAGCGCCGTAAGCGAATCCCAGACTAACCTCCTCGATGGTAGTGGTGGGTGCTGAGATGGATCATTGCGGAGGGTGTGAAGGTGCTGAGCCACAATGATTTTCGCAAGGTAATCTCTTCCGTAACGTGCTTTGATTGCGCGTCGTGTTGGGAGTCCGGCAATCATTGCTATCTCCGCCCCCTCCCATTCGTGCTGCGTCGGACCAGTACCGGTCCGTATACCGGTACGGTCTGTACATTCTGGTCGCCAGCAACGGTACTAGTTCGCCTACTCAGGCAACCAAGACTGTCAGTATTAACAATCTCAGCCCTGGAAACCAGGGTATGGAGTAAGTTCAGACACAATAGGGGCCTCCAGTGCTGATATCGTTATTCATTACGCCGCCTCTTCTCAAATTGAAAAACAACCGAGTCCGAACCAGCCGGACTGTGCCCCAAAATGTTCCGGATGCATCTGCAAATGCCTGTGTACTAGTAGTGTTGTACATCCATCCACCCATCCATCCATCCATCGGACGGGAGTCATCATTAAATTACCACTGCCGATTCTAGAGCGGTACCGGGTGCAGGAACAAACGGCCCGCCGAAGTTTGGCTTGGCACTTTGCAGCGACCTCGACTCGGACTCGAACGAGTTGCAACTTTGTCAGCTTAGCTTTTGAGCTAGCCACAAGGCCGTATTTTCTGCTCCCGGACGAGACTATGCTTTTGGTCAGCGTCAAAGGAGATATTTCTAACACGAATGTCGGCGTTCGGTAGCATCAAGGCTGACACAAGCACAGTCAATGACGACGGGTAGTGAAGATTTGGTGTACGGAGGTACAGAGGGGCCTTCAGGGATCTTTCTTGTGAACAGCTCAAGCTTTGTGCCAACAAATTGCTGCGGCGGCCTGAGCTAGACTCTGAGCCAGTGGCTTACAGGGGCTGAGAGCTTAGTCAGACAGGCTCAAACCAACGAAGCAGCAAAATTCGGTCCCGCTCGAGGGATCGGCATGGCAAAAGTACTCTGGTAGGGTGGTCGGATACGGAGGTTGATTTCTGTCCGCAATGTTATGTGTGACTTCATTCCTACGAGTGAGAAACGAAGGACACAAAGCTTGAAATCAAGAAATCCCAAAAGATAGGCCTGTGGATTTGGCTTTGGATGGATAGATGCGTGCTTCGATCGCGTCGAGTAACGACGGGATTTCCTTCTTTTGATCTTGGTATTGTCCCTGTCCCCAAAATGCCTCGCGCGGACCACATTACGGTGTAGCGTCCACGCTGCAGCCCCACTGCAGCATAGACGACAAGGCCTAAATGGCAAGATATTATTGGGCAAAGAGGTGATACTACTGAGGGACTTTGTGGCTACCTTGCCCTAAACGTGGTCTCTTCCCTGCACAAAACTGGCGACTTCTGCTACTAGGTATGGATTGTGTGCAGGCAAAAAGCATTACCGAACAACTCTTAGCTAACCACTCGATCCGAGGATTATCCATCTGTGGAAGATCCAAACCATATACAGATTTCATACATGTAACTTCGGTACACGATGATACGTATTGTACGAGGGCAAAACCCGTTATCTGGCCTATGTCTCCCCACATCCCTCCACATTTTATAAACATTCGACCATCCCCCTCACACAGCCTAAGCTCGAAAGTGCTTGGTAGCCCAAGGTAGGCAAGCATCTTACTTGGTAATAATGGTTCTCTTCAAAGTTTGGCGAGTCAGAGCGCACAAGCAAATTGTGCCCAACAAGACCAAAAAGAACCAATAGTCACGGCGTGGCTTCGATTAAGGAGTCCGGCAAAGCGTTCTCGAGTACGCCATGTTGGGAAACTGGCACAACATGTTGCCAAGAATGCCAGTCCAAGAGATACACACGACAGGGATTTTCCACCTGCCTCTCTCTACCAGATAAGGCTACGATGACCAAAACACCCCCCCCCCCCCCCTGCCACCCAATTCGGAAACAAGTTCGAACTCTCCCGTGTCATGGTGACCACAAACGAAGACCACTAGCTGGCCGTCAAGGTGCCCCAAGAAACAAAAAGTGTCTGCAACAACAGGAAGCTGACGACAGCCTGACCCCGAGATCGTCCAGCCAGCGCGTTCAGATGATAATGATACGTGCAGTCATGTTTCGAACGTGCCCTTTCCTACCTTGGGCTGGCGGTCGTTTGCTTTGCTCGGCCCCAAAGGAGACAAGGAGAAACAGTTGGGGTGCCAGGAGTTCCCCGACTGCAATGTCCCTGCTTCTCATTTGCCAATCCCTTTTCGTCAATCTTTTACTATGTCATTTCTGCAATTTTTTTTTTGTGTGCTTGATCGAGCAGCCCTGGGTTTCGCACTGCCCTCCCTATTGGCCGACGAATGTGCGTACACAGCACAAGACGTGCCTCCGTGATTCTTTCCTCCCGGAGGTCGTCGTGAGGGCAGTCACTTTTTCCATCACGTGGTGACAGTATAGAATGGCACTGTGAATTCCGGTAGCAGCATTGCGTGTTGCTAGTCTTGATGCTGTGATCTACCCTTGATTCATAGTGGTACGTTCCTGCAATATCAATGGAGGTCAACTGATATTATAATCTTATATAGTTATTTGCATATATATCATTTCTGCTTCCCGACAATATAGGTCATCAGAAACTATCAACCTAGGTATTTGCATACCAAGTGGACGGAGGGATGCACCAGTGAACAAAGAGGAAACTTTTCTCTGGACCAAGACTTTATGGTATATAACATGAGTGATACATACTATGGGCATCTCTTTGGCCTTCGTCTCCTATCTGTATATCTATCTAGACTTCAACACACATGCGTACATTTTCCATCTAGCCCCTGGCCATTTCTCCCATATTACTTGCTCTTGAAAAACTGCGGGAAAACCTCTCTTAGCTGTCCTAGCTGTCTGATTTGGAACTTCGCGGCCTTCTTCTCGGGAGCTTTCACCCCTTCTTCAACTAAATGCGCCGTCGTCCATCCCAATTCTTGAGCCTCAACACAATTCCCCCACGAATCATCCACAAACCAGCAATCCTCCATCTTCTCCACCCCGGCCTCCCTCATGGCCTTGCTAAACATGTCTACGTGGGGCTTGCACAAAATCGGCGTGCTCGCATAGTCACAATACGTGAGTCCGTCAAAACAATCCTCCACACCCAGTAGCGTGACGACCCGTCTCGCGTGGTTGACGTACGCGTTGGTGAAAAGCCACAGCTTCACCTTGCTGCGGTCTATGTCCTCGAGCAGCGTTCTTAGCTCCGGGTTCGGGGACAGGACGGTTTCTAGCGGTAGCGCGTCGTCGACCTTGGAGTTGTAGTCGAGCGGGTCGATCTCATGGTGTCGGACCAAGCCCTCGATGGCGAGTCCGTAGTTGGTGTAGTATTCTGCGTGAAGCCTCACGGCTTCGGCGCGGGAGGGGAGATTGAGGTGTTTTTCGAAGTAGTCGTCGATAAGGACGGCCATTAGGTCGTGCACTTTGGCGCCTGTGAAGGGCTGTTAGTTGATGTTGGTCTCCATGCAAGTCAGGGGCGTTCAAAGAGCTAAACTCACTCTTTGGGTATAAACAGTTGTCGATATCGCTGAGGGATGTGTCAGTATTTATGTGTCTTAGGCATACTTCCATTGGAAGCAAAGGACTGACAAGAATAATACTGGTTTCTGAGTCGCACTTTCATGGCTACTTGTGCCATTTGTTTCTATGCGCGTCGCATTCATGGTTGTGGATTGTGTAATGCAAGAAGAATTTTTGAGGGTGTAAGGAGAAGTGCGGTTGAACGAGAAGAACGTGGTGGGTGTCAATAAGTTTGTTCTTGGTCGTTGAGGTATATAGGGATATTGGATTGAACTTTTAGAAGTTGTAAAGGAGTTTGGGGATGTGTCAAATTCTCTATAAATGTATTAGAACTTTGTAGTCTTCGATATTGAATGTGTTTTGAGAAACCGTATCTCATTGTCTCCTGGCATATAGATAGTCGGACACAATACCCTTTTATAGTCAGAGGCGGGAGGAACCGATGCAGCAGTAAGTAGCCCGTGTTCAGCCTAATCGAATGCGTATCTAAGCCTCGCTTGGATACTTCACCACCTAGCTAGCAATACTGAACTTTTGATTCGGCAGGTGACTCAAGAGTAGGATTGGAAATGTTCTTCTATAAGCACCACCTTCAAGCAGGGGATTTCTGCAGGTACGTGTAGAGTAGTCACTTCGTGCTGCTTCGCCCGTCTGAGTCGGGCCACTTACCCTGCCCGCTTAATAATACATCTAGGGTTTTGCGGCGAGACCAATCTGGAAGGTGTCAACGGTGTGCGAAGTATCTGCACGTGACAGGACTGTCGCGCCTGCCCGGATGAATGCTATGCTGGAGCCGAACCGATATTAGACCGGAATCTGGGGCCGTGCTTTCACATTAATGCAGCCTGAGGCTCAGGTGCTATGGAGAACAAACTTTTTTTGCTAAATTTACGATCTCGCCGTGATATTTTTCTCCTCACCTGTCCCTGAAGCTGACCCATCGCATTCGAGTGAAAACTCCGCGCCCAAGGGTCTTTAGGTGTCGCCTACTGATTGATATAGCATTGCTACGCATTCGCTTCTCCTCTTTGGGATCTAGCTCTCTCCCTTCAATTTCCTCTGTCGTTGTTCTTTTTTTGAGATGGCCTCCACGGCGGCGACCGCCACGTCGCATGCCGATGGGCTGCTCCGGGAGTTTGCAAAGATTATCCAGTTCCGCGAAGAGATCTTGTCTGGCAGCCATCCGCGCATCAAGCTTCCAGCTCACTCTGCAAAGCAGAGCAACGTAAATGTTTTCCGACCGGGTCAGAACGGCGTGGCTGACCGCGTCACCACCGCCCCCTCTGCTTCCACGTCCCAACACACGACCCAGCAAACACAGAAAAATGGAGTCAACGGGCACAAAATAAGCAACATGAGTTCGTTCCAGGCCAACTCGCAGCACCCGGCGCCTACCGCTGGCACCCAGGCTAAAGCCGTGCCAGAGATTGACCCGGTGCTGCTGGAGAAGTCTGACGATCTCAAGAACGCCGAGATCCGGCTGCAGCGCCAGCGGATTGAGGTCGAGCTGAAGCAGGAAGTAGAACAGCGTCGTGGAAAACTGCAAAGCTTGGACGAGATGCCAGACTTTGATCTTTCTGATGTATTGATAAAGGCTCTTGCTCGCGTCCAAGCGGCCGCCTTGCCGGCTCTGGCCGACAAGAACAACAACAACACTGCTGCTGCTACTAATGCGTCTCCTTCAAGTGATTCTGTTGATGACAACACTTTCTACTCTAGCCAGCATGACACGCCCGAGTCTAGCAAGTCTGGGCGCCAACACCACCCCGACAATGAGGATGTACAAATGCTCGACGACTCCAACTATGAGCCGCATATCTTTGACAAGCCCGTTCCACCCATCCCCACGATCCCCCAAGGCTCTGCCACCCAGCGACCCAGCGGCTTGCGACAGTTCACCATGAGCGGCGCTTTGATACCCCAGGTCGCTCAAATTCCCCAGCAGGCCATCGAAGTCCGTAGCTCCCAAGAGAGCGGTGAAGCCAGCGGGTCTCGGGACACCAACAGCAATGGGACTGATCACAATGCTGACCGACAGAACCTTGGCCGACGAGGCCTGCAGCCCGCGTTCGAACCCCAGGAGCCCCGGCTCGTCCGCTCCGTCGATCTTTCTCCCGTCGCCCCCCAGCCGTCGCACATCTCGACCCTTGCAGTCTCGCGGCGACAACCTGTACCTGATCGAGGTGGCAGGATGCCCCAGGGAACTCCAGCTCAGGTTGCTGCTTTGAGGGGCGAAGCAAGTGGTCCTAACACGAGCCCAGAGAGCTCTCCCCAAACCGGGACAACCAAGTCGGATAGGAAAAAAAACAAGAAGAGGAAGAAAAAGGCCGACAGGCAGGTTCCCGAGCCCCTATCTCCCTACATCAAGCCGGAGCCTCGATCACCCTCTCCTGTGTCTGCTCCGGCGTATTCGCGTCCCAACAAGAGGCAACGCCAAAGTGGCGGATCTCGGCAGATTCCAGTGCAAGACTTGACCTTTGATGAGCCAAGGTACGAGCAAGTTCAACCTGCCCAATCTGAAAGATTTCCTTCAAGGCAATATAGGGATGGGCGGTACACTGTAGCCTACGAGGATCCTCGCCGTCCGACGGCGCCCATCGTCCAATCTCCTAGATTCGAACGGGGACTTTTCGAAGAGCGACGGGCATCGACCCAAGTCCGTCAACCTCGGTCACCTGGTAGCACCTTTGTTCAGTATGCCGAGCCCCCACCGCAGCGGACGGCATCACAGGCAGGGCAGGCATACTACCGAGAGGTACCCCATGATGAGCCCCGCATCAATGCTAGGTCGGAGGTAGTACGAGAGCGGTCTCTCTCTCCTGGCATGGGCCCGCCCCGGTCCACCCGCATCATTGTAGATCAGTACGGGCGAGAGTATTACGAGCCTGCACGGCCAGCCGCAATTCGACAGTCGGTGGCACCGACCAGCCGTCACAGTGATCCAGAGGTGATCTATGAGAGGGCTTTGCCACGTGAGGCGTCTCGTAGGCCGGATGCTTTTGACGATGGTGGGGTTGTCTATGCTAGGAGAGCATCCCCAACATACGCAGTTCCACGCCGCGTCATTACCCAACCCGAGTATGCTCCGCAGGCTGAGTACCGATCTTACCGACAACGAGAGTATTCTGCCCGCCCTGCCGGGGCACCGGAGGAATTTGTTATGAGGGCCCCAGTCGAGAGAAGGTTTGAGGAGACGCCTCGGGAGTTCGTCACTCGAGCTACGAGTGTCAGGCCCGCAGCTGAGCCTGTAAGGTATGAAATGGCAAGGGACTATGGTAGGGTTCAGAGCGTCCGTCCCGATATGCAGCTCAGGGAGCATCTTCCTGGCGGCCCTCCGGATGGAAGGCGCTCGGTAATACAGCAACCCGTTGCAAGGGAGTACACCTCTCATTCTGCAGAGCAGCAGGTGATACGTCAGGAATATATCCGACCTGCAGAGGAGAGGTATTATGAGAGGCCTGGTCGCAGTGGCGAGGAGATTGCCTTCATTGAAAGGCCCAGGGGAGCCACTCAGGAGATTGTGTACGCGGATGATGCCCGTAGGGAGGTTTACCGGTAAAACGAGATCTATGTGACCCCCTCCACTGGAGGACAGGAATCCCAGACTAGTAGAAACGACTGCCTGCGGCATAGTCCGTATGGGATGCGAAGCCCACTTACCTGGAGGGACGATGGTTTTTTGGAGGTATGGATACATGGACCCAAGGTGGAACACGGCCTCGCCGTCACTGTGTTTCTTGGGTGCTCAAAGTGGGTGACATTTTCACGTCAGGTGAAAGGAAATTTCATCATCATCACAATGTCTGCATGGAGGCAGCGGAAGGTGGATTGATACCCAGTATTGTTTCAACACTCAGCAGTATTTTGTGTTCTCACCCACTTTCCCCGGTACATAATAATGCATCACTCATTCTAGCTTTGGCATTTTTATCAATGGTACGCTACCTTGTAGATTTGTCGTGAAGTATAGTTCTTTCTAGCCTCACGCTCCTTGAAGTCTAGCGGCTGGGACTAGGTTCTAGGAGTCTGGCTTTCTTCTTCGTCACGGATTTGGTTACAGGTCTGATGGAAGCCTCCGGCCATCGCGCCATAGTCTGCTTTCATGGGAAGGCACTAGTATCGAATGGTGAGCTCTCTCTCCGGCTTCAGGCCCTAGCTTTTTTAGCATGATGAACTTGGTAGTAGTGAATGGTGACTTTCCATCTGACTGGTTTTGTGGTATGACGCATGTCAGGTGGCTAGGATATGAGAAGTACATACTGTAGGTACTACTAGATAGGTCCGAGCAAGAAGCCGCCAGTATGTAATTGCCGCGGAGCCGCATTGCTTTTGACAAATACCCAACTCCCCCTAATTCAAAGTTCTATTGTGCTAGATTTTGTGGGTTCCTTCCAAACACAGCCCTGCCAGGTCGAGAAGTCGAAAGTATCTATATAGTCTTGCTACGATCAGTGATCATTGTGCATGTCAACATCAAATATCTGCGGATGTCTCAGGATTGACCACAGCTGGCAAGAGGCTGGCTGTCGACCTGGTAAATTCGCCTGATACTCAGCCACACTGTGGGGGTTTTCAACTTGTTGAACGGTTTGGTGCGCTTGCTCTCCCAATGATGTATAAAAGCGCCCTCTGAGCTGGTGGCCTGGGAGCAGCCACGTGAAGTTTAGGGGGGAGACCGCAACGGCCTAATAGGTACTTCAAATATAACATGTCCCGCCCCGCATCGAAACGTTCCGTTCACACAGTTCAAGTTCTCTCCGAAGGCGCGCCCGGCCTGACAGTTATGATGGCGCTGGTTCCATCGTCGTTGCCGTCGTCCTCCTCCCAGTTGACAATAGATCCCGCCAAACACCTCGAAGAAGCAGTTAGCGATTTCCACAGCGTATTGACGGGTGATGAGCGCACAAGGCTCCAAACGATCAAAACAATCCCCGATGCAGACTCCGTCCTCATCTTTACCGCTCAGCTGGACTACTCCAGTCGGACACAGAAAGGGCGCAGCATTGCCAGCAGGCTGCATTCTGTCCTCCAGTCTGTCCGGGAGTTTTCCACTGTCGCAGGCGCTTTTGCGTCGTCGCATCCAGAAATTGCCGGTTTGGTCTGGGGAAGCGTGAAACTCACCATGCTTGTGAGTCTAGATGAGATGGGGCGAATCACCTTGACTTTGTTGGCTAACCAGTGCTTCCCGAAGATTGTGGTTAACTTCACGTCCCACTTTGATGGACTTTCCAATCTGTTCATGGGATTTAGTGCCCTCTGTCCTCGATTCGCCGAGTATGGGGCCTTGTTCCCGACCTCTACCAGACTTCAAAAAGCCCTTTGTAATTACCATGCCTCGATAATCCGCTGCTGCAAGCATGCCGTAGAGGCCATCCGGCGGCCTTGTTTGTCACCCTGTGCCGTTCAAAATCCAAGATGGGCACCTGCTAACCTCAATCAGTGCAACAATTCTTCAGCTCTTTCTGGCAGTCTTTTGACCAGGAGTTCAAACCTGACGTTGAAGACGTTAAGAGATGGGCAAATGAGGTGCGAGAAGAAATTGCCCTTGCTAAAGCACAGGCCGACTATCAAGACCAAGAGCTCGGGAAGAAGGAACGAGAAGACGCATCTTCGCATAGACAGAAGGTCAAAGCCTTCCTGTCACGAACAGGGAACGACATTGATATGTTCAAGGAAAAACAACTTGAGCGAGACGTGCGCCGATATCGTAAGTATATAACACGCTGTAATGTCGTAGAATATATTGCTCAAGGTGTCTTAGGAAAACACAGACAACGCCTCCTCCATACGCTCTCCTCGCATGACTATCGCAGTCCGTTTAGAGAAGCTCGAAAAGCTCGTCACTACGGAACCGCGCAGTGGATATTTCCGATGCTCGAGTTTAGCAGATGGAATGATGGGACCGGACCATCAGTACTTTGGTGCTATGGAAAGAGTGAGTGAGGTGAAACCGAGACTGCCCACTTGGTACTTTCCCCATGCTAACTCTCGTGTAGTTGGATCTGGAAAGACGGTCCTCAGGTTAGCTTTCCAATCAGTGAAGCCACCGAAGACAGTTTTTATATTTTCTGACGCCTTACTTGTTTAGTGCGAGCGTGATAGACCACATCTTGGTACACAAGCGCGGCCCTCAAGAACGTGTCGTCTTCTTCTTCGTTCAATACGACAACCCGCAGCCGCTCAAGGCCGAAACCGTATTACGGTCGATCATCCGACAGTCACTGGACCCGGACACAATGTCAAGGGACATGGAAAACATGTTGAATAAAATAGACCAGGGAACTTTGTCTGGCGTCAAGGACTTGGTAGCCCTCCTCCGGCGGATAATCGCCTCTTTCAAGCTATACTACGTCATCATCGATGCCGTAGACGAGTATGAGCGACCCGAGCAGGGCCGTCTTCTAGGCGTATTATCATCGCTGAGCGCTAATGAGCCACGCATGAGGCTTTTTCTATCCAGCCGTGAGAGCCTGTCTGTGGTACTAAGGAGGAAATTCCAACACATGGAGTGTGTATCTATGGGATCATCGCAAACATCGTCGGATATTAGCCTCTACGTCAGGGAATATCTTCAAGAACAGGAACAGAATGGATATCTTGTGGTTGGAGATCGTTCTCTTTTGGGCGAGATCAAGGATGCACTGGTACGGCACGCGGATGGGATGTAAGCTACCCTTGTCATTGTCAATTCCGGGCTCTGCTGCTAACACAGACAGGTTCCTCTGGGTTGTCTATTTGATTGATGAGCTGTGCACGCAGCATTGCGACGATGATATCCGAAGATCCCTTCGCAATCTACCCAAGAACTTGGAAGAAACCTTTGAACGAGCACTCTCGCGGATAGTCTCCAGGCAGAAGACCGCAATTGTCCAGAAAATATTTCCTTGGGTCGCGGTCGCGAAACGGCACTTGACCCTCGACGAACTCCGCGAAGCATTATCCATCGAGATCGGTCAGCAATCTTCCAGACCCGAGCGACTCATCAACGGCATAGAGCGCATTGCCTCTTGGTGTGAAAATCTCCTACGGGTGGACGAGGAATTGAAGACCGTCGAATTCTTCCATCACACTGTCCACGATTTCATCACTAGACGATGCCTAAGACCCGACCTTGAGGGGTTTCGCGTTGACCCAGAGGATGCGGACCATTATGCCGGAGAGATCTGTGTGACATATCTCCACTGGAATGACTTCAAGACGACCCTAGCTCGACGACCGCAACCTATTCCTCCAATCATGCCAGCAGCCATCGCGCAAACTGCTCTGGGCTCTCGGTCGAAGATGGCGAAGCTCATGCCGAGACGGAAAATGTTGGATTCCAAGAGTGTCAAGCACAGAACCGAGCTTGATCTTGTTGGTTCTCTGGCAAGCTACGGCCGAGAGGATACGAATGAAACTTGGGAAAAGCAACAACAAGGTCATCCCTTCCTCGCATATGCAAGTGAACACTGGATCTCGCACACGACCGACTTTAGGGAGGAGAAATCTACTACCTGGAAGCAATGGCAGTCCCTTGTCGTTGATGACCATGACTTGGCCCAAAAGCCTTGGTCGGAACATGAATTTGAACCAGGGCATCCCCACTGCCTGGGTTGGAGTCTCAAGGCGAACCATCTTGCTTTGGTGAGACAAGTTGCGAGCCCCGGCTGCCTCTCAAAGTCTGCTAGTATTAAGTGGATTTTCGATACCGCACTGGCTACTGGCGATACCGCGCTAGCGATCATCCTTCTTCAAGAGAAATGCATACTTTCTAAAGAAGTCAACAATCTTCTGATGAAATTCTGCCAAGGTGGGTACCTGGGGATTATTGAACCTCTTCTCACAGCCGGAGGTTCTCTAGAGTACATGGAGATGGCCACCCGCCACGGTTTTCATGTACACCGAACACCCTTGGAAGCAGCCTCTAAGAATAATCATCCCGCTCTTGTCGAACGGTTGATTGCTCTTGGGGCATATATTAGTACTCCTGCATCTGAGTTTGGATATACAGCCCTTCAAGCAGCTTCCGCAAATGGGCATCAGGAAATCGTCGAACGGTTGATCGCTCTTGGGGCAGATATTAATGCTCCTGCATCTCAGTTTGGATTTACAGCCCTTCAAGCAGCTTCCGAAAATGGGCATCAGGAAATCGTCGAACGGTTGATTGCTCTTGGGGCAGATATTAATGCTCCTGCATCCAAAATTGGATATACAGCCCTTCAAGCAGCTTCCAAAAATGGGCATCAGGAAATCGTCGAACGGTTAATTGCTCTTGGGGCAGATATTAATGCTCCTGCATCTGAGTTTAGATTTACAGCCCTTCAAGCAGCTTCCGGAAATGGGCACCAGGAAATCGTCGAACAGCTCGAACAAGCTGGAGCTAGGCGGTAGGAAAAAATTGGATCGGCGACTTGGATCTTCAGAGAGATTCTACTAAGGGGCTTTGGGACCTTCTATTCATGTTTCTCGTGCTTTCCTTTCACATTGTTTTCCTCATTTCTCCCCTTTCCCTGGATATTTTTTCATCGGCGCGATAAGTCGATTTGCTGGGTTGGATGAAAGTCGGAAGGAGTCGTGAATTTTTGGATAGGCCGAGGGTGGTACTGGTCTCCTTCTCTTTTTTCTTCTTTTCCCGTTTATTTTCCAATCGAGGAAATTGTCGTGGCGGGGATGGTTTGTGAGAGAAAATAATCAATTTTAATGTAGTAGCTTCATCAATACCAGTCTGTAGGGATCTTCTACATAGGTATCAAGCAATGGCACCTACCGGACCTGGAACCATGACCGTGAGGGGCGAGAACGGTTTCTTTTCCACTGACTCATTAAAATCTTGTCTTAACCCCACTTCTCTGGCTCTCGGATAAGTCCTCATTCCGCATGTGCCCCTAGTGATGAAGATACGTACGTCTTCATCGAAGACAAGATTGGCGAGACTCTCTCGCTGATACCCAGTACATTTGCGTCTAACTTTTCCGTGTCGGTAGCTCATGCTTCTAGATGTAGTATTTCCACTCTACTTACTGTCGTAGGGGAAATTCGGGGAGATCGGGGGGAGATCGGGGCGAGATGGGCGGATGATTATTTCATCTCATATACCACGAAGATCACCGGCCCAGAAGAAGCGGACATCATCCTATCACGTAGGCACTGAGGTAGCTAACGGGAGATGTAAGGCTGGGGGGGAAAGAGAGGCGGGGAGGACTATGAAGCACAGAACAAAGGGTAGACTCTTTGTGGGCAGGATGTTGCGCTGAAACCCGTCAAGTGATGTCGTCCACCGAGGATCCGTGGGGGGGATGTTGTTGTTTAGTACGACCGATTTCTTTTGCTACAACACAGTCCCAATCGTGCATATCGGCTGACATGTATCGATAAATACCAACTTCCACTCCGCTTCTTAACTTCGCTGATGTGACAGCAGCGGCACGGCTGCCACCTCACCCTCAGTGCGAATACGCCAGATTATCTCTGCCAATCTGACTCTCTTTCAACTCTTCATACGAAAGCAGTTAGATGCGACATCGAATCACGGGGAGGAAGACATGTCATGTGTGACTTTGGTGCGCTTTCATGAAGCAACTGGCACCTCTATCATTTATGATACCGCTAGATTCCGCCCGGTACAAATGAGTCAAAATAGCATATAATAGACAAGTGATCTATTCCTCACTTGAACCCCCTTGGCCACTAATGATTCACCTGAATAATCACCCACACCAATCGCCCATGGCGAGAAGTCTTCTTGGTCCTATACCATCTTCGTCTCCTTGACGTTCCAGCCGGAACCCTGGAAACCCTAGCAGTATACGGCTCTTAGAAGCGTTCTCCTTTAAAGGTCGAATAATTGCCCGCCAAAGCCGATCACTAGCGTACGGACTAGTCTCTGGTCCCCGCGCCCATCAACTGCCCTATCTGCCTCTCCAGAATCAGCGCCTAGCAGTCCGGCGTATTCGAAATACCCCCTCTTGTCCTCTGCTACCGCAGCGCTTTTGCACTCTCTTCGCCATCTCTCCCCCAAGCCAGTCTCCACCAAGCATGATCCAGCTCTTCCACAGCGCCGGCAGCCGACCGCCCTCGAAACTGAGGGACCGGGACGTATAGTCCGCCACAATCCCTGACCAGTAGTCCCCAAATGCAGCCTGGTACCCCCTCGGCTTACCCGGGCCAATGGAGCAAACCCCGCCCTCAACATAATAACAAATCTTTCTAGAAAACGGACAAGTTTGCCGATATAAAATTAGTATCGTCCAATCAAAACTTGCCCCTTTAATATATTCATTACTCAGTCTTTCAACGCGAGATTTCACACCTCAGAAGACTATATTCTCCAAGAATCTCTCCCAAAATACGTTCGAGCCTTTCCTGCCATTCCCGTCCCCGTAGAAACCGCCAAATTTGGCAGAATTTATCCTCTAAAGTCCTGCAAACTTCCCTCGTTGATGTATAATATCAGCGCACACATCCTCCCACGTGAAGTGTGCATACCATGTGTAATCGCATGAGCTGCACCATCAGCGCAGGGTACTAGCGTGTGAGTACTATGTTTGGCAAGGTGGGTGGGGGGGGGGGACAGTTAGCGGGGTTGCCGCTCCGCCACCACGTGGCCCCTGCGGCCGGCTGCCCAGGGATAGTGAGCTGTCAACAACCATTGCACTATCACGGTGTACGATACATATGTACATATGTAGGTGTAGGTGTAGTTAGGAGGTGGCGACGGGTGAATCCACGCAGATGGCCGATGTTTCGTGGCTTTGCGTAACAACAATCATTTCTGGCACTTCGAGCTCATGCCTCCTTACGAACATTGCATAGCACGAAAACTTGGTGCAAACGGCGGGTTTGTTCTGTGGCTCTCTGCATCGCTCGTTTCATTTATTCTCACCAATGCTGGCGCCCTACGCTCGGTCGCCTTGACTTTGACAAACCAGAGGGAACAGAGCCTGCGTTCGCCCGACTTTGATGCTGGGGATCCCCCAGAAAAATGTTTCCAGGACTAGAGAGGAGCGCGAGCAGTATAGTGGAGGTACGTACAGTAGTTAGCTACTGCCTGAAACCGTCGCTTGGGTGAGTATGATACTGTAGGTCTTAGTTATGTAAATAATGCATAACCCTCCACCGAGCCACTGCTAGTAACAAGCCCGGAACCCGCGCTATACTGGGTATAGAAACCTACTGACTAACCAACCTATAAACCGGAATGGTTTGAAGCCAACTGTCCATCCAACTTCCTGGGTAGCATGGGCGACCACTTCCAGCCCGTTCTGGCGGCGATGCGAAATCAATGGCAAGACGGCAGGGCCGAAGAGCTGGACGGGGCGAGGAGCATGTGCAAAACACCTGCCATGGCACGGAGACGCGGCCTTGATGCGGCTGATAAGAATTGAAGCTCAAGAAGTGGGGCCCCTGCCGTTTGCAGACCTCGTATATATAGTAGGTATGATATGTACTACAGTAGGTGCGTTGGTATATGAAATCGCCGTGCCGGCGTTTAGCGATACCAGTCCAAGTAAAAAGGCAGCGGCTAGGTAGGGCACAGCAACGATAATGCAATATATGCCACGAGATACCTTCAGCATGAGAAGTCTAGTACACCGTTGAATGAATTCATTTGGGCTCAGTATTGGGCTGAGGAGCCTAACTTACATTATCATTTTGCTTCGGGGGGGGGGGGGGGGGGAGCAACATACAACATTGGTAACGGAGTTGAGCTTATAATGTGCAGCAACACCTATGTAGGCCACACCCAACCCAGTGCGAGTTGCTGCCCAATATAACATATAGCAAC